>JBAMHZ010092206.1:0-29473 GCA_037177395.1 Alpinia galanga | reverse complement strand
ATTATTGCACCTTAGCCTCTTGCGGCATTTTGTCACTTTTTGCTGGAAACCATGAGGTCCTTCAAAAGTTTAGGAATTCATTTAGCCACTTGGTGGTGAGCAGCAAATCAATTGTGATGTGGGTATAACAGAGTTGGATATAGTTGCTGCCACTACGAACACTAATCGTAAGTCTCGTCTAATCCCTTGTCTCTGAATTCAAAATTTTAGGATTTCAGCGTGGTGATAAACGTTGGAGATCGATACGTCTACTAGGAGAGGAGATGAATATATGATATCCATTCTTTATTTTTTTATAATAGTGATTAGCATTTAAATAATAATATTTATTCCTAATGTGTATGAAAGAATTTTAAATTGAATTATTTTTCAAGTTAGAGTTATCTTTATTACCTTTGAAACTCTTTTTTTCTCTTATTTCTTTAAAAATGCCAACCTCTTGGTTTCTTTTCTTTTAGAGCATTTAGCGTAGAAATAATCTTTTTCACCACGCATGAAGTATACAATATTCGCTCTTTTCTTCTTGGTATCATAATTTATACATTTCAAATTAGTTTCTAATTAAATTGAAATAATAAGAAGATTTACCTTCTTCTTTCCTAATAGACACCTACTCTTGTAGTGTTCCTTTTTATTGTACCCGAAGCAAATGATATGGTCTTTCGATTTGGCTTCGATGGAGGTACTCGCTATGTTGACTACCTCCTTTTGCTCCAATGAGGATTATCTAAACTCCCCCTCAATCCTAGAGGTGGATGTCTCCATCACTTCCTCTTCGTCTTCTTCAGATGTTGTTCACTATTCAACAAGAACTATTAAGTTATTTTCTTCACACTCATCCTCATCATGTGTAAGTATTGAATTTTAGAATCACTTTCTTTATTTTGCTCTACAAATCGTAAACATTCTTGTATTCACCTACACCACTCAACATGTCATTAGACAAAAATTCTAATAATATTGATATTACTTTCTTATTTGCCTTTGATTGTAGCTTTTGCTCTTTGGTCCAATGATGTAGTCAAAGCTTCTTCCCCTTCTTGTCTTTAGGAGCTTCAAAATTGTTTTCCATAATTAACATGATATTGTTTCGAAGAATTCCTCCGTATTTTTCTTCCACCATGAAAGGTCTCCTTCAAATTTTGATGGATGAATGTTTACAATGCTTGAGCCAACCATCTTTGCTTCCTCGACAATTAATCCGACGAAGAGAGTCTTTGCTCTAATACCACTTGTTGATTGGATCAATCGACTGAAAACCCTAGCAGTCGACTGGTGTCGGGTAAGACCCCAAACATAAGTGTCTGAGCATCCGACTTAACCCTTTCCCTTCCAAGTACATTCTCTTACACTCCCTTCACGTATGTCCGGCTCTCGTCCCTTGAATGCATTCAGGCCTCCAGCTCGTCTCCCAATGTCATCATTCACGTATGCCTTGAGGTGCACCTCGACTCGTCCTCGCTGCATTGTCCATGGTCCCTCAGATGCACCATCTTTCACTGAATCCAAAGCCATCAAATTATGTATCCTGTAGCCCTGCACGACTCATATACACATATCAAATATAAGGGAAAACCTATCTTAAACACTTTGCTCAAACATCAAAACTCATAGTCACACCGGACCATCTAAAAGCGAGATTATTCTAACAATCTCTCCTCTTTTTATTTTTAGCAATACGTTTAAGTTAGGGAAAACAATATAGCAAATAACAAATGATAATGATATGCAACATGCATCAGAACCTATCACAAGACTCCTCCTACACCTAAGCTCTCTATAGCTAGAATTTTTTTCAAAATTTAGGTCATCCTAACCTATACTAGAACACCTATTGTAAAGACATAAGGTTTTCCTAACTTAACCTTATCTCTCCCCCTTTGCCAATCAGTAAAAGGTTTATACAACCTTTACTCTAACAAAATTCCAATTGTTGACTCAAAAATGATCCTAAACTCGTGTATTGATCTTTCACAAATCTTATACACCTAAATGAGTTGTCTCAGTCACTAAACTTGCTGAAAATAACATGTATCAGCTTTACACAGTAACACCAGTCGACTGAAAATCATACTGTGCATTGCTACAGTAACATCAATCGATTGGTGTCCATCATTAGTCGATTGGTATCTATCTGATTTCAGCTCAAAACTGCATTCTGAACTCAATTTCTAGACATTCGAAAAATCCAAAATTTGCGGAGATGTCTATTTATCCAAAATCTATTAGGAAAAATTAGAATCAAAAATAAATTCCTTCCAAATTCATAAATTGACACAATTTCTAAAACTATCAATTTGATTCAAAAGGAACCTTGACTAAAGCTCTAATTTTGGTTTCTTCTCAATGGATCTGTCAAGTCCCAACTACAATGCATCTTATGCACTAGTTCATGTGGCATCCAAAACTCAATTTCATGCAATATGAACTCATTTCATATTTCTTGCATGAAACTCAACTCAAGTGTGTCAATTCACTAGGTTTGAAACTTCAGTTCGTTTTCAACCCACTTAGCACATACTTAGGACCATCTAGTATCCCAAACCACTTGGAATCCATTTTTTATGGTCCCTACCTTGACTCTTGTAGCTCCCCCTTGAGCTAACACCCTTGGACACTTCAAAGTTAACTCTAGGATGACTTTCTTTATAACCTTGATATTCTTAGACCTATGATTTGTTCCATAATCAAATAAAACACTATAGTATATAGGCCTTTGAATGTTTGACCTATGTTTGTGATCCAAACCTTTCTTGTTCCATGAAGAACCTTGCCTATTTGACCCAATTATCATGTTTTCAAATTTTCTAAGGGTTTTCTCTATTTTCTCAAGCTTTAAGCTTGATTCTCAACCTTTGACATGTCCAACTTTGATTTTTTCAATTTGACCTCATAATTGAATTTTTCAAAAATTTTATTGGACATCTTTTCTATTTCTAGGCATATGCCTAGATTTCTTAGGGTTCTCCTTAGACTTTTCCTTATATCTAAATTGCATGCTTTCATTATGATTTTTTTGGTGTCCATCGTGAGTATTCTTGTATTTACCTACACCACTCAACACGTCATTAGACAAAAGTTTTAATAATATTGATATTACCTTCTCATTTGCTTTTGATTATAGTTTTTGCTCTTCGGTCCAATGACGTGGTGAGAGCTTCTTCCCTTTCTTATCTTTAGGAGCTTCAAAACCGTTTTCCATAATTAATATCATATCAAAGTCGGTTTCGAAGAATACCTTCATTCTTTTCTTCCACAATGAAAGGTTTCATCCAAATTTTGGTGGATAGGTGTTTTGGATGCTTGAGCCGACCCTCTTTGCTTCCTCGGCGGTTAGTCCGACGAAGAGCATCATTGCTCTGATACCACTTATTGATTGGACCAGTCCATCGAAAATCCTAGCTTGTCTCCCAATGTCACCCTTCACGTATGCCTCGAAGTAAGCTTCCCTCGGCTTGTCCTCGCCGCCTTACCATGGTCCCTCGGATGCACCATCCTTCACCGCACTCGAAACCGTCAAACTGTGTATCTTGTAGTCTTGCACGACTCATATATACATATTAAATATAAGGAAAAATCTAACTTAAACTCTTTGCTCAAATATCAAAATTCATAATCACATCAAACTATCTCAAAGCGAGATTACTCCAACAATAAGTAGAAAACATGGTTGAACAAAATATCATCATCGAGATCGATTGAAATTCAAATTTTGATTTAGTTAATTTAGAAATTTAATATTTTATTTTAAAAAAAATATCGATGGTTTTAATTTATTCAGTTTAATTTTTATTTTAAAATTTAAAAATAAAATTAAAATCGATTAAATTGAATAGAAAATAAAGATCAGTTGATGAGTTAATTATTTGACTGAGAAATTGAATAAAATGTTGATTATTCGATTCGATTCGATTGTTTCATTATAAAACCGAATAAAAATTTTAATTACTCAATTCGATTGCTCGAATAATAAAATCAAATTTTAAAAAAATAATATATTTAATAGTCTAATTGATGTTTTATATCGGTCTATTGATAAAAAAATTTAATAAATTTTATTTTCGATCAAATTAATTAATACATTACCGGTTCAATTGATTTGTAAAAAAGTTTAATTGATTTGATCTTTAAAAAAAAAAAAATTTAATTGATTTCGTTGAGACGTATCATAGAGAAGAAACTCTTTAGTTCACTTAGAGGCGATTATAGAAAATCTGGTTTCTTTAAGAGTACTTCTGACACAACCTGAGGCAGAGCCAAAAAAGGAAATGTACAACAACTAAATGGGCCAGCTAAACAAACGTTGACCAACTAGTCAGCAATCGAGGGGCTGCAGTGCAATGAAAAATTATTAGATTTTCAATTTATAAACGTAAAGATGAAAGATCGATAATTGAGAGTTTAGGATGATAAACTCTTTGAGAATCAAACTATCTACCCAATCTACTACTTTGTTCAGCCCTGTTAAATTGTCGATTAATTCGTCTTGCCCATTCAAGATATAAATTTCTTAAATATTTAAAACGAGCAAGAATTGATATTTTTAACGAAATATATATAGAATGAAAAAAATAATAAACTTTTATTTAAATTTTCCCTGTTCTTAACATAAAAAATCATGCGCTAGAACTGCATATGTCCTCTTCCTCTCAGAATTAGTAGTGTGCATTCGTCTGTTCTCTTCAGCAGATTCACTCGCCACTGCAACGCGAACAGGGACGATAACTGCAGAAGTTACTTATAAAAAAAGAAGTTTTTTTTCTTCTTTACCTTCAGAAAAAGAAAGTTTTAGAATAAAACCGCTATATTTTCCAATGAGTGAATTTAATTTGCATGAGTCAACTTGTTCATCAATTCATCTCTATCTTCATTGGGCAGGAAATTATAAACTACACTCAATCATTCAATAAAGTTACTGCAGTAAAGTCACCTTTGCTTTTGCAGGGATTGCACAACTTTTGACTTCTTACCAGTGTGCAAAAACTGCAGATTCATCATCACCAGTGCTCTAAAATTTCGCCTTTTCCCCTTTCCTTTGGCAGAACTGGACCTTGCCTAGCTTTTTGCAACAATTAGAGGCAAGGAAATTAATTTACGTGATATACTTTGTCTTTTTGCTTGACAAAGTTATAATGATTGGCAAAGTGATGGTCCTGTCATCTTGTGAGACCTCATCAGTGGAATAACTAACGAGCAAGATACTCGTTTGGGCTTTTGCTTGCTCAGTCTTTTAGTCGTTGTCCCTAATGGCTTGCTTGTTGCTTTCTGTTCATCTTTTTCTCAGGTTCACCTAATTCTACATTGGTTTGGAGCAAAGTGTGCTCCATTTCTCTGAAGATAATTGACGTGGAGATTCTTTGGACTTTGGCTCTGTTATAATCTTCTAATTCTTCCTCTAATGGCTAGTTTGTTGGCATGCATTTGTCTCTGGTTTGGAAACTAAGGAATATAATAGCTTTAGCAGATCACACGCAAGCATAATTAAGAGTTTCTTTTATGTTTCCACTGGAGGTTTATGGTCAGAGAAATGTTTATATGTACTATTTTCCCTTTAAAAAATTTAAACAGAAAATTTTCACTTTGTTCTTTAAGAGTTCATTAGCTTTTATTACTGACTTGATTAAATTCTCATGTTTGAAAGATTACATATTGTATATAACAACATAATTTACGGACAAGTAATGAGCAAATTAAGGTTTACTAATTGTGTAAACGTATACTGCATGTTTACAGTAATATAAAACTATATATGGTGAAGTATAAGTGGATTAAGGAATGATAATGATTGGCTAATACATCACTAATACAGAATCGCACAGCATATATTCTTAGGCGTTTAGCTCCTTCAAGTTGTCGATGCCGTCGGAGACGGCTGCCGGCGCTGTGAAATGGCGGGGCATGCGGCCGGTGCGCAGTTTTCCTCACGGCATGTCCGATGAAACTTAACATGCAGAACCCACCAGCTCCTTTCACGTCGGCTCTGCACGTTGCCCTCGACCCTGATCCCTTTTCGGCCGATCCCACCAGGCCGTGGGCTGCCGACCTTCTCCGTGCCTGCGCACGCGCCTTCTCCGACAGAGACTCCGCCAACCTGCAGCGCCTCCTTTGGATGCTCAACGAGCTCGCCTCCCCTTACGGCGACCGCGAACAGCGCCTCGCCTACGCCTTCCTCCAGGCCCTATTCTGCGGCGCCACCGCCTCTGGCGACCACTGCTACACCACCTCCCTCGCCGTCGCCGAGCGCGCCATCTCCTTCGCGTCCACCCGCCGCCTCGTTCTCAAGTTCCAGGAGGCGACCCCCTGGTCCACCTTCGGCCACGTCGCCGCCAACGGCGCCCTCCTACAGGCCCTCGACGCCGTGCCCGCCATCCACATCGTCGACGTCAGTGACACCTTCTGCACCCAGTGGCCTACGCTCCTGGAGGCCCTCGCCTCCCGCTCCGACGCCGATTCCCCCCGCGTCCGCCTCACTGTCGTCGCCTCCGCCGCCTCCGCAGGCGTCATGTCCGAGATCGGCTTGCGAATCGAGAAGTTCGCGCGGCTGATGGGCGTGCCGCTCGAATTCCGCGCCGTCACCGCCCCCGCGTCTCCACGCTTAGCCGATGCGCTCCGCCCTGAGGAGCTCGAGCTCCGGGACGGGGAGGCCGTCGCAGTGAACTGCATCAGCGCGCTGCGGCGAGCCGGCGCCGGGGGTTCGCAGGACGCGTTCCTACGGGCGGTGGCAGCACTACAGCCGAGGGTCGTGACCGTAGTTGAGGACGAGGCTGACTTCGCAGGCGTCGGCGAGTTCGTGGAGTCCTTCGAAGAGTGCCTGCGCTTCTACGGCGCTTATTTCGACATGCTGGCGGAGAGCTTCCCAGCTACTAGCAACGAGAGACTGGCTCTGGAGAGGGAGAGCTGCCGGAGCCTCGTGGGGGTACTGGCGTGCGACCGCCGCAGCCCCAGCAGCGTGAGCGACGGCGAGAGGAGGGAGAGAGGGAAGCAATGGTGCCAGCGGTTGGAGCGATGCGGCTTCGAGATGTTCGGCTTTAGCGACGACGTCGTCGACGACTTGAAGGCGTTGCTGAGGAGGTACCGTCCTGGGTGGTCGCTGCTGCCGGCAGAGGGGGAAGCGTCGGGGATGTACCTGTCATGGAAAGAGGAACCGGTCGTGTGGTCTTGTGCTTGGAAACCTAAATAATTAGTATTAATTATCAATAATTACAACAGTGATATTTGTTCCTGTAATTGTACGTAAAATGGATATAATTGATGAGGCTGGTTTACTAATATTCAGTGATTAAGTATGAACTTACATTGTATATTGAAATCTATACCCAATCAATTATTCATCATAAAAATAATTAATCACGAGGATTAATCAATTATTTATAAATTATAAACACAGCGATGGCAGGTTAATTATTGGTGTGTAAGCAGAGTAGTCCGCCATCAGGTAGAGGGGAAGGAGAAAAGAGGGAAGTGACAGACCTGAGTTTGAATAGACATGGATGCGGTGGCCCGCATCGGAGCCACTCTCGCTACCTAATCTCCGCGTTTAAAAAGTTTTAAACTCATTTTTTAAAAATAATGAAAAGAAACAAAGCATAGTCAAAAAATAAAATTAAGATATATTTTATAATTTTATCTATCATCTTTACCGTAAAAAATAATTACGTTCGCTCCCAGTACTTTTTATCACCTGTCCCATAATAATAATAAAGGGAGATAAATTTACGAAAAAATTATGCCCTTTAACTGGTTGACATTAGAGACTTTCTGAGCCCATATAATTTTATTTACCTTAGATGTCAAATTAAATGAAATTTATGTATACATAAAGTGCGTGCCAAAATAAATAGGAAAAATGAAGCAAAGTAATTACAAATTAACTGATAGTTTTTTTAATAAAAAAAATCATCCTAAAAATAAAATTATTATAGAAAAAGCCATTTGAAAATACTGGATGCAAATGAATCCGCCGCGATTACTCGCGCAGCTGGAACGATCTGGTTGCCGACACGCATCTTGGCGTGATTCGTAATATGCTCGGTCAGGGCGATCAGAGCCGTCGTCATAGATCAAGTGCGTGTGGCGGACATCGACCAGCGATCAGTTGCGGTGCGGTGCCTCCTCATGCTCGCTTCGCGACTTCGTTTGGTTCGGTTCCTCTAAGCAATCGGCAAGAAATCAGTGCAAGTCGATCCGTGTAGGGTTTCTTTGTTGCGATTTGGTGCTCTTTATCCAAAAAGGATGGCGTTGAAGGCGTCCTTGAGCTTTGCGCCACCGTCGTCGTCGTCCCCTCCCTACCGAGCAGCTCCCTCGCGGCGGGTTCTTTTGGCGACCAGAACGCTGAGGAACTCTTTCGTTAACGGAGGAGGTGCGTTAAGTGAATCAAACTATCTACCTCACTATCCTTTGGGGTTCTTTTGTGAAATTTCTGATGTGTTGTTCTCTTTATTGGCTTGTCTCCTGGCGATTCATGGCCGAGTACAGGAAATTTTGGTTTGTTGGTCCTTGAATTAGGTAATCTAGGAATGGCGAAGTCATGCCACCTTGATTTTGAGTGTTAAAAAACACCTCAAACTGTGTTTCGTTAGGCTTCAAGTTGAGCCCTTCCAGGCGATATAGTGTATTTAAAATTTCAAAATTCCATTTAGTTCTGGATTACTGCGGGGTGTGCAAGTGCAATCAGTAGTCCAAAAGGGAACGAGCTGAAGCAAGGATGAAACCAAGTTGCTGTTCCTTGATTTATGCAGACTTCTTTGGGTTACCTAGAATTTGCTAAAATTTCTTCTTTGATATGATCCTTTAATATTTAACGTGATACTTGAACATATTTTCGTAAAAGAACAATTTGATGCTACATCCATAGAAGGTAGATCTACAACAAAATAGCTTATCCTATCTCTCTTACAAAAATACAAACAATGTTGACATATCGTTGGTTGTTTTTTATTGTCCACATTAAAGATCCTTTTTGTTCGTTTGCTTTTATTCTATCTACGAAAAGTTGTGAATTATGACTACGTTTTCTAAGAGGAAGTCCATTGATTTTTTTAGCATGCAGGTAGTGTCCAAACTCTAGCAATTCTATTTCCCTGTCATTGTTTAAAGTTCATTCTAAATGCACGTTATGTTTTATACTAGCAGTTAAAGCTTACAAGACTCCTTGTTCCTTCCTATTTCTATAATAGTGGGATCCCTAAAAGCTACAGAAATACATTCGTCTAGAGTTAAGCTGCTAAAATGCCATCGATATGGTGGAGGTTCTTTCATTGTTCGGATGAATCTTTTCGAACGGTTTGCAAGGGTAGTCAAGGTCAGATTTACCCTTGCAGAATTTATTTCTTCTCTTGTGGTATTTCTCTCTTTTGTTTTTCCTTATAGAACAGCCATTGGCTAACTTTTGCACCGTTGAAACCTTTCAGTCATATGCAAATTCTATTTTGAGTTCTATGGAAGATCCAGAAAAAATTTTGGACCAAGCTGTTTTGGAAATGAATGATGATCTGACCAAGATGCGCCAAGCTACAGCACAGGTATCCCAGAATGTTTTTTATTTGAAGTGCCCATGCTCTTCTGCATAAGACTGACTAAAATCTAGAGTGCCTGCTAGGTTTGCCCTCTTATCTACAAGCTGGCTTGCATAGTCATTAGTACGTTCATGGATTATGCTGCACAAACTTCATATCATCTGATGGAGAACTAGAAAAAAGAATTCCTAGGAGACCTCAAATTATGTAAAAAAGCATTGCTATCAGTATTGTTATGGGGGATATATGTTTATTAGAAATGGAAATGTCAAAACGAATAGCAGTTGCAACTTTCAGGCTGCCATTTGCAATGAAACTTTCTTGTTACTGCAAAGGAACACCTGTCTGCAATTTATAGCTGCTTCAGTGAGTGTAGTTATTCTCTCCCCACATGCACTAAGTCATATTTCCTGAGTCATGTGAGCTGTCACACCCACTTATGCTTTGTAGATTTTTGCACTATGATGAACATTTTCTTGGTTGTATATAATAGCGAATATCCCAGTAGACATTTTACCTTTTCTTGGTAAGGTTCCTGCACTATATCAACATCTGGCTGCAAGAGCAGGTATATGTGATTTATGAGTTAGAATCACTATTCTTCCTCTGAGTACTCTTTACTTTTTGGATGTTCAAGGTACTAGCATCACAGAAACGGCTAGAGAACAAGTATAAAGCTTCTCAGCAGGCATCAGATGAATGGTGTACTGGTGTTTCAACTAGAAATGCAACAACTGCTATAGCAAAGATTAACCCCATTGATTATTTTTTTTTCTCTCTAAATGCAGGTATAGGAAGGCTCAGCTTGCTCTGGGAAGAGGAGATGAGAACCTTGCACGTGAGGCTCTCAAGAGGAGGAAATCTTATGCTGTAGGTATCTTCAGGATGCTTGTCACATTTTCATTGTAGTTATGCTTGATTATTCATTAGAATAATTGATATGGTGTTTAACTATTTAATTTCCGTTTCTTGTTTGAAGCTGCTTTATTTTTCTTCATATTTATTTTTTGCTTCTTGTTCTTTGATAGAATGAGTATTGAGTATCATACAATTTGGTTGATGTTTTTTTTATGTATAGGTGTTTGGTGTTTGAGAATCATTAGTCTGAAGTTGATCTTCTGGTTTAATGATCTATTGTTTGTACTCAGAATGTTGTACTTCTAAGAGCTTACTAGTGTAAGCATGTTGCTTAAAGAGGATTCTTGTCTTCTATCAGATTTTTTTTTTTAGGTAAATATGTATATGAAGGGGAGCCTTGACGCAATAGTAAAGTTGCTTCCGTATGACGTTAAGGTCATGAGTTTAAATAGTGGAAATAACCTCTTGCAATAATGCAGAGTAAACTGCATACAATAGATCTAATATGGTTCAATCCTTCCTTGGAACCTCACATCCGCGGGAGCTTTGTGCATCGGACTGCTCTTATAGGTAAATATGTATCTGTTAGCTCAAAAATGATGTACAAAGTCAGTCCTTGAATTATTTATCACATTTGATAGAGTGTCAGATTTGAATAGATGTTCAAGGTCCTATACACATGCATCTGTATTTTCCTATAAGTGGCCTTTACATCTAAACGCTCCATCTCAAACAAGCTTCGGTTCCTAGCCAGCTATGCGTGATGCACCATGCATTTCATGGCTAGGTGCCGTGCTTTGGTCAAAAGCAGTGCGCATGATACACATAGCATCCTCCTATATGTACCCATCTCTTGCCCCATATCCGACTAAGCTCAAACCTGCCTGTACCATCCCATTAATCGAGCTACTGCTGATGCGGCAAATCCCTCTGATTTCAGTATCTCATCTTGATATGCAGCAGCTTCTTAATTAGTGGAAAGTCCTCATACCTTGCCTGTCAGACCTTCTATCAGATATTTTAACTTCCCTTGAATGGTTTTACATCTTCAAATAAACAAGAATCCCAATTTAACTGTTTTGAATGATAAATACCCAAAACCAAACTTCATCCTAAACTCATGGATGTTCTGTACAAAATATAAATTGTTGAAATTGTGATGCATCTTGTTGTTTTGTCTGCTTTTGAGAACATACTAAGCCTTTGATCCAATGTCCTACAGTAAAAAATTGTATGAGTACTGTTGCAATTCTCATGCATCTCCTTGTTATTTTACATTCCTGATTCTCTTTATTTTAATTCATTTCAGGACAGTGCAAGCTCTTTAAAAGCTCAGCTGGATCAACAGAAAACTGTGGTTGACAATCTCGTCTCCAATACTAAGGTCAATTCGTGTTAGACTGTATCTAAATTCAAGTAAATACAATTATGTCATGCATTTTCTCCTGTATAATTATATTACCTTACATATTCTTGCTGATTTGCTTTGTTCTATCACTTTAATTTTCTCTCTGAGTTGGTTTTCTTTTGAAACTCAAGTTGTTTTTCTGAAAAGTTTGTGTTTTCTTCTCTTACCCTGCAGTTCAGATTATCTGCCTTTTTGCACTCTGTTGATATAATTTTAGTGGTATAACAGAGAATACGGATTTGATTTCCCAAGTTCTTGATTTCCTCTGCCTTCTTTTCTTGTTTACTAAAAATGATTTATGGTACACTAGGATCGATAAACAACTGCCAGTCTTGCATGATCTGATATAAGTGTGGTCTTTATCTACTGGAAAAATGGGGAAAAAAATTATGTTCTTTAACATGTCCATACGGCTTCCCTATTCGGTCTAAGTTAGTTTTCATGACCTGTACAAATAATCTGGGTGAGAAGGTCCTAAAGGCGTGTATTTTAATTCTCTGTCTTTCTTTCTTTTGATGTTATGGCTTTTAGGGGTGTTCAGTTGTTACAAAGTGAACTGAACCACTTTGAACCTTACCCTAGATACAACCTTGCAAATTCATTCACAAATGTTGAAATTTTAAGTTCAGTTTAATTTGAACTTGCATAGAAAGAATAGAACCAAAGCGAAATTTGTTCTCGATTTATTTGCGAAAACCAAACGGTGTGAACCAAATAGTGGACAATTTTAGTTGCTTGGAAAGTTCCTGTATTCTAGCATTTGATGCTTTGGAAGCACTGTGGGACGCTGGCAAATTTATGTGATTTTCGGTTTAATGGGTTAGTCTACTTGCCCATATCCTTTTTCCTTTAGTCATGCATAATGATTTTTTTCATCATACATCTCCATCTAGAAAATTCCAGTTAAATTTAGGGGAAGTGTACTGGTCCTTCTTTTTATTTTTATGCCTTTTTGTTTGGCCATTAGATAAAGGTGGTGGAGCCTGTATAGTCCGAAGCCGATAATGAAACCGGTGTAGAATGGAAATTTGAACCTTTGTTTCAACTCTTTTTATAGTATTTCAGGCGAAGCTTGCTTGCTTGTCTATGATGTTGATAGTTCAATTATGGCATGTGAAGATGCATCATGCATGTGTTTCATGAAGTTTTACTCATTTACGTTTTCTGTATTTTTTGTTCTGTAGCTTTTAGAGAGCAAGATACAGGAGGCCAGGTCAAAAAAAGACACTCTGAAAGCTCGTGCACAATCTGCAAAGTCAGTACTCTATTTGTTCTAACAAGATAACATTCTATTTCTTGTATGTTTTGTGATGCTAAGTCTTGTGGTTTTACTTTGCTAGAACTGCAACAAAAGTTAGTGAAATGTTGGGAAATGTCAATACAAGTAGCGCTCTTTCAGCATTTGAAAAGATGGAGGAAAAAGGTAAGTTAATCTTGATTCTGAAAACAATAATTAGACTCGCGTGTGGACTCCACTATGTAAGATCATGTTCTAGCATTCTGTGTTGCTCTAAACTTAAATTGCATCATTCTTGTGGATTTCCTCTTGCATTCCAAATTATGTTACTTACACATGCATCTTTTCACTGTAGTGGTGAATCATGATGCCTATTTGCCTTGTGAAATCTCATATTTTATTCTGTCCTGAAAGTAGAAGAAGTCTTTTTCCACCTGAGTACTTGGGTTACTTGTGAATTTTGTTGAATATGGTGATATAGTACGTCCAATTTAAGACTAGGGTGTGCAAGAGTACTCATCTGAAGTTTATTGTTGAAATGTTTACTCTGCAGTATTGGCTATGGAATCCCAAGCAGAGGCAGTTAATCAGTTGACAACTGATGATCTAGAAGGAAAGGTAGAAAGCAGTTGTTTTCTTGCAGGCAAAATTGTTTCGAGGCTTTAACACGCGCAGTATTTGCCTTTTGCAGTTTGCACTGCTTGAGAGCTCATCAGTAGATGATGATCTTGCAACGTTAAAGAAGGAATTGTCAGGGAGACCCACGGTAAAAATTCTCATGTCATGTGACATAGTAACCCTCTAATAAAGGTTTCAGCTTTCAGTTTTCTTTTTGTTTATTTTTTTTTCAAAGAAATTAATTTTATTTTACATTTTTGATGCCTGAGTTGTGATAATGGCATTTCCATAAGTTTGTTTCTTTTGGCGCGAGTCATTTGCAGCTTCATTTACTTCTGACATTACCAGCATCGGTCACCGTGAAATTTGAATATGTGACTGAGAATAGTTAACTTGTCCGTTAATATGAATTCACATCTGCAGAAAGGGGAGCTCCCTGCCGGTAGAGCAGCTGTTAGCAGCTCCAGTGTCTCTTCAGCTTTTGGTGACATGGACATCGAGAGGGAGCTCAATGAACTAAGAAAAAAAGCCAATGAGTACTAGCCTACATATCACTCATCCAAAAATTTACTTGGCTCATTGAATTGAGACTGCAATTAGGCAACTGATCCTGGTTGCAGGAGTTGCCTTTTCTGCCCTTTGCATTATTAATTAGGATGTACGAGGAGCAACATTCTAGGTCATCTTTTCAAGCAAGTTTTCGCTTCTGTTGCTGTTGTACATGTCTGTGGCTTACATATTTTCATGATATCTTGTTGTTATCAGTAAGGCGAGGGTGCATTTGCCATGTGGTCGGCGTTTGATTTCTTGTGTTTATTGTGCTGGTCAGTTTCCATAGTGAAAGCTTTAACATAATAATTGCCCTTGAGGAATGAGATTGGTATGCTACCTTTTAAAAGAGAAATAGTTGATGGAATAATGCGAGTTTTTTTTTTATATAAATTTGAGATGAAAACCTATAGAGAATTTGGCATATCAAATTAATAAAATTTGGTATTCGTAAATTCACATATTTTTTTAAAAAACTTTTAGCAATTTGAAAACCTGCAAGGAAAAAAACAAGAAGAAGCTTTTTTGTGATTTGCCCAGGAAACAAGGATGAAAAACAAATGGAAAAAATAACCGTAAAAATAAATTTTAGTGCGATCGTTTGCGTGCTCTTCGATTGTCGCCGTTGGGGCAGCCGAATGTCACTCCCATTCTTCGCAAGAGTTCCATTCCCTACGTTTTCTACTCGCCTCAAAACCCTAAGGATGCCGATCAACAGGCGCTCCTCCCGACCCTGCTCTTTCGATGCCGAAAGCAGCAACTCGGAGCCCAATCCAGGTGCTTGTTCACGATCCCCTTCTTCAAAAGCCTTCTTTGTCGCATTTTTTTTTTTCTATTAATTAATTATATTATCGCGATGATTGGCACTTGACGCGTTTGTACTTTTATGATGCGAGAGCAAAAACTTTCATTGGTTTCATCATCCAAACATTGTTCGCGCGGTTAGGTTAAAAACGGAAGCTTTTCCTGCTCCTTTTCAGCTTCCGACTCTTCTGCTGGTGTATCTCGTGAAAGCTATCGTGCTTATGTGAGGAGGAAGAAAACTAAAATGGTTGTTGACGTCGATGGGGAGAAAATAAAGGAAGAAATTGATGGTAGAGAAGTAAGGATACCTGCTTCCCGATATAACTGTGTAATTACTTTTAGTTGGTCTTTAATATTATATTATTCTCAGTAGTCAGTTCAATAGGTAATCTTTCGTACACAGTTTAATTTTATTAGCTGATATTTTCTTGTTAATCCAGTTTCCAACTGTGGAAAATTAGGTGCCCATTAGTGGCTACATGGTAGGAAAGGAGGATATGAACACTTTTTATTCATATGTGCTATAGTTTACTCAGTTGAGTGATAGAGATTGTGGCGCAAGGAGGGATAGAGGGACAAAATAACATTTTACATGCAGTTAACCTCAAATATTTGGAACATGATTGTCATTGCCCTTGGTGGTTGGTGGTGTCCAAATATTGGTAATTATGTTTCTAACCTTTGGGACATTTTTCAAGCAACTAATCATTATGGTGGGAGTTTACCTTGCAGATGAATGTGATGATTGACATTGAAGATTATGCTTATGATAAGTTCAACCTATCTGCAAGTACTAGTAAGCCCTACTCTATTGTCAAATCATACTATATGTAGTTCTCAGCATTACACGAACTTTAGAATTATGGACAAATTACCTATGCCTTACCTGTTGGCATGACAAATTATGAACATGGCGGATCTCTATTGGTTAAATAATTAAACATGAGCCATCTTGCATGCTGGAAACTAAATGATATCATTTTTCTGTAAGAGCAAATGGAATAATTTTTTGTCACTTTATTGCAAGTTCATACATTGTTCATTACATTTTCTCTCTGTCATTTTGTTTTCCTTCTACTATTGTATAATAAATCAATGTGATGTTGCAGGTGATGTTAAGCAGATTTCTCCTTTCTCTGCTAAGAAGAGGAAAAAAGTTCACCCATCCATCAAACAGAAAGGTAATTAGAAAGCAGCACATATTTGGTTAAGAAAAAAAAGGTCAAGATTCAGCACTTGTTTCTGACATTTTAAGAATATAACTTTCTCGATTTGTTCGTTAAAATGATTATAGCTAAGAAAAAGGTAGGAAAAAAAAAGTAAAATAAATCTTATTTCTTAATATAGCTAATGCACCAGCAAATTGGGAAGAAATTTTTGATGGGATAATGAAGATGAGATCGGCAGGGGATGCTCCTGTAGACACTATGGGATGTGAAAAGGCAGGCATATCTTTGCCGCCTAAGGTAACTAACTTGGAAACAATATTTCTATCCTTTTGCTCGGCGATGTATCTTGCTGTGTTTTATTAGGCTAATATCATGACAGTAATAATATTGGTCATGGAGAAACAGTCAAATCATGAATTTTAAAAATGTAGGCTTTGACATAAAATTTAGAACTTCTATCTTCTGACAATTTAGTTCCAGGATTTTGCTAATAGATGTTAGGCAATTATCTGATTAGTGAATATATTTATTATTGAAAAACAGTCTCTATATAGACCAGCAACAAAATGTTTTAGATAGTATTATAACTTGTGACCATATTACTAATGTTGTCACTATATTCTTTTAAATTTTAAACTTTTAATGTTATAAGAAAATTAGCAGTATTGTATTAATACATAAAAATTATTTTAGCATTTGTAAATTATCATAGTAGTAATGCTATTAGTTTACTACAAATGTAGTATTTAGTGTATATTTTATTTGAGGGTACCTACAGATACCCATATGTAACCAAATCCGACCCCTTTAAATCGGGTACCCACACCTACCTAGTTAAACAATTATCCAGTATCATCCTTTGGTGGATGAGCTTGACCGTATTTAGCTTCATGGTGAATCCTAGAAGATCCATCAGCAAGGGGTGCAAAGATCCCATCTTTAAGTGTGTTCTTGTCTCACCTGAGATTGTTGGACTTTGGCCTAATATCCTACCTGAATCATGTGCATCCAGGTCACATGACTGGGATTATCCTCCATAACAATTAAAACGATTAGATTGTATCTACCTTTTGAGTGTCTTTTTGCTTCTGGAGATTGTTGGAATGAAAGATTCCCTTTAAATTTTGAAATTAAAAAAATGGCATGTGGATACTTTTCTTCGTCTAGTTTACCTATAGTTTCATGCATCTATATTTAGTTGAATTTTATAGGACTTGTTTAGTGCTTGTTACATATATGCATACTTAGTCTTTTAGTTGTGTCATATGTAATTTGTACGAGGATGGTCACAAACTATTACTTCCATTCTTCTCATGTGAGAACATGCAACTAATTTCGTTTTTCTGTACTGTAATTCTGAAATTTTTAATGATTATACTGTAATAGAATTTATTTTCCATTTTTTAAATTTTATAATATGACATTGCACTCACGTATGAGAAATTTTAGCTCCCCACTGATTTTGCATTCTTTCAAAGGATAAGGAATCTAGGTCAAGAATAAAATTCTGGTCCAGTTCAAGGAATGATACGAGCATGCTAGGTTTCAAGTTTGAACCCTATATCTGTTGCTCCCTCAAATCTGCTTAATGCATCAATTGCACTCTACAATCCTTGAATAGATCTTCATATTTTTCAAATCACATATTGTGTGACAGTACAATACTTTCCTATAATTTTGAAGTCAATAAAGTTGTGAAAATTGTGGAAATTAAATTTGTGGACCCAGATGACTGATCTATGAACTTCAAATTGTTGACTATTTATATGTTTAGTTCACCTATAATCATCTTCTATTCCTTATTAAGTGAGGCCTGCATAACATTAACCTAATAAATTTTCATATGTACGATAATATCTTATTTAGTTATTATTTTATAATAATACTATTTTTTTAAACTGTATTATTTAGTTGAAGGGGAGCCTGGTGCAACGGACGGTAAAGTTGTAGTTTTGTAACCCAGAGGTCAGAGGTTCAAATCCTGAAAACAACCTCTTGTAAAAAATAAAAGCAGGGTAAGGCTGCGTACAATGGATCCTTCTCTAGAACTCCGCATGGCGGGAGTTTCATGCACCGGATTGCCATTTTTACTATTTTTTAAAAATGTGTTGCATTGCTCTGGCAAACACCTAGTGCTTAGGGCAATGTAGCGTCTTAGTGCATCAGAAGTTCCTGGTACCTTGTATTAATAAGAGTTAATCTTGGTATACAAAGATATACCAATGACACTGCCAAAATATATGAAGCTCATCTATTTTGTCACTAGAATTTTTGCCATCGTGAATTGATGAATATGAAAAATAAGTGAGAAGCAATTCATGTTTCTTGATTCAGTCAAAGATAACTGGATGATATTATTCTGTCTGATTTTATTGTGTTTAGAAAATCATTCAAGTGAAATCATTTAAAATATCAGTGAGTCTAACTTATATCAATGATGCTCTGGGCTGGTTTATGAGTATCTATAGGTTAATATTTTCTTGTTTTATTCTACCTAGCAATTACTATCTAGGAAATATATATGTGCTTATGTTTTGTCTATGTAATTGATTGTTGACCTGCATTTATCTACTGTATTTTTAGCATCAAATCAGTTTGAATTTTGTGAAAATTTGAAACTATGTTGAGCTTCTATCAGGAACGAAGATTTGCAGTTTTGGTATCTTCTCTTCTCTCAAGCCAAACAAAAGATGCAGTTACAAATGGTAAGTTATACATGAGTTTCACCAGGGAATTCATCATTTTCTCTGTGTCTTCTGATGTTTGTTACTTGATAATTGAACTAAGAGTTCAGGTGCAATAAAGCGTCTCTCGGATAATGGATTACTTGATCCTGGAGCTATTGTCAAAACTGATGAAGCTGCAATTTCTAGCTTAATTTATCCTGTAGGTGCTTGACTAACCTATCTAATTATCAGTTCAGACAATTTACGTACTTTAACTTTGATTATAAATATCTAGAAGCTGTTGACAATTTGTTTCCATCAATTGCATCTGTAGATAAATTTGTAGAACCTATGGAAACTTGTTTTTTCCCCTCTTGTCCTTTGGCAAATAATTGATTTTGGATGTGAAGAGTCCATTTTCTTTAATTATTGAGATACTAAAAACATTATTCTTTATCAGAAACATACTAGTATTTGTAACATTTTGTAGCAATCATCTTTCCTGATACTTTTCTTATCCTTTTGCAAATGACCAATACTAATTAATCAAAACTCTTTTATTTAGATGTGCCAAACCACTTTCTTGATCTCTATTTTTGAAAGGCAAAGAGGATCAAGTTAAAACTGACTACCCCTTGCTTAGTGTCATGGAAGTATTTACCTTCGAAGCTCATAAATACCATCCAAAGTTTGCTCATAAGAACTTCAGGAAAAGTAAAGTAATTTGATTTATCTTTGAATTATATAAGTGCTGGACTACAAGTCACACTTTAAAGACTCAATGCTGTCTTGTTCATGGTTTCTTATTTATTCTGTTTGTTGGTTTGTCACTTCTGATATCAACTAGATTTGAAAAAAAAATAACATTTAGTTATTTTGGTTTATTTAGGTGGGATTTTATTCCCGAAAGGCACATTACTTGAAGAAAGTTTCGGAGATTTGTCTAGAAAAGCATGGGGGAGACATCCCTTGTTCCTTACAGGAACTGCTTGCACTTCCGGGCGTAGGCCCCAAAATGGCCCACCTGGTACTGTTGATTCTGACCTTCAAAGTAAAATTATTACTTCCCGCTTTCTTATGTTTGTTTGGATACATAGATAATGAAGGTTGGATGGAACGATGTCCAAGGGATATGTGTGGATACTCATGTGCATCGCATCTGTAATCGTCTAGGATGGGTCTCACGTATTGGCACAATTAAGGTAATTTTACTATATTTTGCATGCTAGAATTTAGTGACTAAGTTAAAAAATTTGAAATGTAAAATGTAACAGCATGTACATCAATGTTATTCACCAGAAAACCTTGGCTCCAGAAGAAACAAGAGTGTCTCTGGAGAAATGGCTACCAAAGGATTTATGGGATCCAATTAACCCCCTACTGGTATGATGTTTATTGTTTGTGATTAATGTCACTGATATTGACA
The DNA here is from genome assembly GCA_037177395.1 of Alpinia galanga. Classification (NCBI taxonomy): domain Eukaryota; kingdom Viridiplantae; phylum Streptophyta; class Magnoliopsida; order Zingiberales; family Zingiberaceae; genus Alpinia; species Alpinia galanga. The sequence goes on along the minus strand of JBAMHZ010092206.1, from coordinate 9,223 downwards.
CACGCCCTCTTAACTCTTGATCATTCACAAGACAAGCAATACATAGGAGGGCACGACCAAGAAAAAAAAATGCTAATCTTCGAGTTAAGAAAGATTTGATAAATTTACCTAATCAGGTTGGACAACCTGCAGGTGGCTGAAAGGTGTAGCAAATTAAGGGACTAAAGGAGTAGCCAAAATATGTGCCTACAGTCCAAATATGCTTGCACTAGTTTATTTAATATGAGCTTTGCCAAATTTCTTTTGGAAAAAATCTCGTGGATTTCTTTATGAAATTGATTATCATTATTTTTATCATTTTGGATATCTTCTATTGCAAATGAAATATGTATTCTGACTTGAGTGATAATCAACCTGTGGCAATAAAATTATGACCAACGGGGTTAAGGAAGTCTTCTTGCACTCATATGTGAATTATTTATCATTTTCTCTTTCTAGATAGTTTCTAGTATAATCAACTTTGTTAATTCTGTTTACCTTTTAGGGTGATGTAAAATTTTTCTCCCTTTTTTAGAAGCCATCCTGACTCATTCAACATGAGAAATGTGTTGAACACCTCCTTCAAACTTAAGCAGACTTGTGCAAATGTTCTGCAACTTGCAGATGTCATATTAAATGACATTTGTTGTTATTTATAATGCTTTGCTCCCTGTGGTCTGTGGTAGTATCATCTGGACTGAAAAAACCTTTGCTATTTCAACTTGATGTTTTTTGCAAACACATCAGTAGTGTCAAACTTTACATTTTGAATAATCAACGTGCTTGATTCATGCCCACCATTTATGACAAGTTAAATGTCTGATTATGTTTCTATAATCAGAAATGCCTAAGATTTTAGATAAGTAGTCTGGTCCCTGATGCACAGAACTTGGTTTAACGCCTCCCTCATTCCCAATCTGTCTTAGGAATGCAAGTGGTATGCAAGAAAATAGTAGGAGAATTACGAGAGTAAACCTATAATATATGTGCCAAGGGAAGTTGACCATGCCAGCTCTTAAACTCATCATCTTCTGCTTTATGATTCAATGATTAATGTATTCTATTTAATTATCCTCATGCTTATGTTGTTTTGAAGGCTCTCAACTTATAACTTTATGGTCTCACGAGTTAGTTTATGTTCTACTATGACACTGAATGTTGTAACCATAATTTAATCAACTCTAAACAACTTAACTTTTAAAACTATGACATCCTTTTTTTTTTCTTCTTGTTTTGTGATTCCAGACTTGATTATGGTGGGAGCATAGAATAGCTGCAATAAAATTCTACCTCTTCCTCCCTTTTACTGATTGGAGGAATCATTCTTGTGTCTTCTATCAGGTTGGATTTGGTCAAACCATTTGCACTCCTGTCAGGCCCCGGTGTGGAACCTGCGGTATCAACAAGCTCTGCCCTTCTGCTTTCAAGGAACAGGAAATTCCTAATGCAAAAGCTAAAAGATCAAAAAAATAGGAAACTCTAATTGTCAGATTAAATGTCTTGCATTTTGTTTACAGTTCACTACAAGACAGTCTCTGTCCTCTAGTGTTCTCTATTTTGATGTTGCAATTGGAAAGATCTTAGATGATCTGCAACAGCTTTTTAATATCACATACAAGTGGTTGTCAATGTCTTCTTTAAAAGCTTTTTGAGCAGGGATCTGCAAAAAAAATGGTTCTAATTTTCAAGTGATGAAATTCAAGGTGAGAATAGTAAATGCACAAAGGTGATGAGTTACTTAATAATTCCTTATAATTAGTTTCATTAGGAGGCTGTTATTTATATCATTTTTATCTAAACTTGCACCAATTGTTTATGTAAACAAATATTATATTGTTCTATCATAAATAATTTCATTACTCATATTAGAAATTAAAACTAATTCTAAAATAACTAATTGTTTTTTAATCTAGTTACCCTTGTTGTCTTTATTGTAGTCAGGTTTATTGTTACATTTTACATAAGCAAGCTCCATTTTATCCATAGGTTCTTAAAACACAATGTTAGACGAAATATTAATTTTTCTTTATAAGTTTAATAAAATTTTAACTTCTCTTCGCCACTCATATTTTATAAATCATATTATTCTTTTGGACTCGCTGTTGCATGCTCTTCTACGATGAAATTAATTGAAAATTTGTTGTTGAAATAAATATAATAATGATTTCAATTTATCCTTTATTTGTAGCCCTCTCAAATCTTGTGGAACCAGGAATAGATACATAAAATTAATTAATTACTAAATTAACCATGTCATCTTTTAAAATAATTTAATCACGTAACATATTCACTCTCTTGTAGAATCTTCTCCCGTGACAGCCAGAGATTCGACCTCGAGGTTTGGTAAGTCTCAGGTGTGCTACATGTTACCCAAAAAAAAAAAAAATTGTCATTGAATAATTACAATTATCTTAAAATTTTAGATAAATTCCGCGGCTTCACTTCTGCGCCTAATAAATTTTAGTAAATTCTTTCATTAAATAAAACAAATCTAAAAATTAACATATAACTAAAGCAATAATTTTATCAGATTGACGTTTCAATAACTTACACTTTGACCATATTTTTCTCACATTTTTGTCTAGGTGAGCATTCAAGGAATTCTAGAACCAAGAATATCTTGGCCCAACAGTAATGAACATTAAGGAATTCTGGAGTATCCGAATTTGGATGAACAAAATACAGTCATACATTAAACCCACAACACGCGTGGTGAAATCTTATAACAATTAGATTTGAAAACAGAAATTAAACAAGAATAAACAAATCACAGCAACTTGTTATCTACTACCTACAAAATGGTAGCATTTCCACCAGAGCTCATTTAGGTCCAGAATTTGTCTTTTTTTGAAAAAAAAAAATGGGAAGAAAAAAAAAAGAATAGTAGACGTACGTTTGAAACCAAACTGATCTTAATATCATGATCACTTGAAAAAGATTTTCCAGATCTCTCTGTCCACAACGTCGGTAATGACGTGGATGCCAAAAAGGCCTTCCTCATCCACCATCGCGCGTAGCTGCCGCACAACACCATTGGAACCCATAAAGTTTTTCTTCACAGCCAAATACAAGACTCCGTATGGTGGCCGTACACACTGCATAAAACCAATTGGATTTAGTTATCAATTACTGAGAGAAATATTGGAACAGACAATTCGAATTGCTTAGAACATGTTGAGACCAATAAAATATTACATCCTAAAAGCCTATGATAAGGAGGAAAATTTTGCTGAAGGATGTGCAAACCAACGATTCATGTTGTTAGTGTACAAACAAAGAAAGATGCAGGTGCCTGTGCTAACAAAGTGAACAAACTAAAATTCTGTTACATCAACTGATAAAAAAGCGTGGTTCTGCCAATTGATGGTTCATATTGGATCTGTGCCATTCTTTGGTGGCCCATAAGGAAAAATAAGTCAAGTTTCACATTCTGGCGAGTAAAAAGTCAGATCCTGAGTTCACAAATCAATAATCACAGACAATCTATTGACTAACTCAATAGATGTGATAGAAGCAAGCTTCAAAAAATGTTCTCAAATTCACCAAAGAAATTTTGGTTCCTAAGTTTTTCATCATGTTGAGCAACGTGCAAAACTAATGAACATCTCCCGGAAAAATTTTCATAAATAGTGCTAATGGTTACATAGAATTAACCAACCTTTGTTATAAGTGCATATAGCTTCTTCAACGAATTTACTGATTGGGGAATCTCAGTGATCAAAATGACATCATAGCCACCATCTCCTGGGTCTGTTTCGCTACCTCTTTCCCAGGCCCGGCTTCCAGAAAGCTTTCTTGACTGCCTCGAACAAGCTTCATGAGAAAGCCCGCTCTCTTCATGACTACTGCATGCCTCGATAAAGTCATCCTCAGAGAAGCTAAGGCTAGCGCCCTGTGATAAGTCAACACCTTCCACCCTTACTACATATAAGACCATATGGAGCTCTTCACAGTCCCCAGAATAGAAATGGACATCAGAAGTGACTTGCTGCCGTGACGGAGTGAGAGGGCTCTCAGATTGGCGACTCTGCTTATCTCTAGCCTGCTCAAGATTCGCAAGGACATTTGGTATGGTGGCACATCTTATAGTTTCTGCATTTAGATCATGAAAATGAACTGTAGATGCACCCTGCGCCATGATTGAACAAAAAATTAGCTTCTAGAATATTTTGGAAGGCTTGATTTAGAACAAACCATTATAATTTACAGAAAAACCAAAACCCATATGTATTCCTTAAGCAGTAATTCAGTATCTAAACCTCAAAAGGAGAGCTCTAAGTCATGAAAGATAAATGAATACCTTAAGGCAAGCGAAAGTCCCAGCCAAACCATAACCGCAACCAAGCTGCAGCGATTTTCAACAAAAATAAGGAAATTGGAAGAGAAAAAAAAAAGCTGCATTTGCAACAAAAGGATATGACAAATATTAAAGTCTTCCATTCAGGAAAGGAATCAATAAAGCACAATTTCTGATAACATGTGAGCTTGTGGTAAAACTTGAATATCAAAACATTATAATGTTTCTCACTATATCGAGGTCATAAATTTGAATTTATTTTCTAAATATCTGTCAATGTTAATTAACAAAGAAATTAATTAAAATTAGAGAATTAGAGGTTTCAACTTATGTTCCTTGCTGGACAGGAGGATGAACCACAAGAGAGAACAAGGTCACTGAATCAATGCTCCCATGGAATAAATTGAATGCACTACATATACATTTTGCTACTACATGAAAATGACCCCAGAAAATCAAATGTAAATGCCATATGTACTCAATAGTTGTGTGTGTAGCAATAATATCGAAGATAGGCAACCAACATTGAGCAAGAAACAGATAAATTTACATGGAAATTACACAACCGTGAATCCCTAATTATATATATAACTAGATGTATGAAAATAATAATAAAGTCCATACCACAAAAGATAAGCCCAATCCCTCCAATACCACAGCATATCCTAAAGAAATCTCGTAATTAGAGTTGCACCCCAAGTTTCTCGGGCTAGGCCCCACAAAATTTGGGTCATAACCTCTAATAGCATAACTAAGCGAGACATTGTAAATTGTGATCAAACATGTAACCCTGATTTATACAAGAAAATAAAAAGAGAGAATTTTGCAAATCCAGAGTAGACAATGCATTCAAAAATAGCCATGAAAAACCCATGACTGCTCACACGTGAGCAAATTTGACATCATACAGTTAGATAGCCATACCAAGATCTCTCACTAGATCATTTAACTAGTTTACTAGGATTATAATACAGTCAACTTTATGGCTAGCATAATAAAAAAAGGAAAATATTTTAAATATTTGCCAAGCTAGATGTCAGTAATTCAATAGTCTTAAGAAATAATCCCACAGAAGACAGTACATGAAAAACTCAAAAGTGGATAATAAATGTAATGCAAGCTTTGCCAATAAATGTAAATGATGAGCAGATATTGAAGAACTTTAGTACAGCTTGAAGCAAAATTTCCAAATTAATCAGCTTCCATTAGCAAAGGACACACCACAAAATAGGATGAAACTATGTATGTAAGCACACCATACAAAAGAGAAGGAATACAAAAAGAATACTGATAAATTGAAACAAATGGGTAAGGGCTTGTAAATGTAGGTACCTCTAAAATCCTTTTGCCTCTAAAGCTTAGAAGCCCATCACGAATTTCTAGCTTAAGGATGCTTATGAGATCTGTTGAACTCTCCCAACACTTAAGGGATCCTACAATGCAAAATGGTTAACTTATAATTGTTTTTTTCAGTGAAGCATACTAATATACAAGACAAATTATGTAAAACACTGCCTAACTGCACCCACCATCAGGTTTAGATGACGATGTCTCAAAACTTGAAAACCCAATCATGTCTGTAACACTAATCCTTCCCTGGTTAAAAAATTAAAATAAAATAGGTGTGAATAAGATAGAGAAACAAGAATATTTCATACACTGCGTGAAACATAACAATATAACATGTTTATCAGACTTCCTTGGAAAACTGGTGCCCATACCTTGAAAAGTTTAAGCCCTTGCAGATCAACATTTTCCCCAGCATATTTGTATGGATGAGCATTCTGTCACACATCAATAGGAGAAATAAGAAGTCGTCTAGAACTCAAAACAAAAGAAGTTATTATTCATTTACGAGGCTCCAATATGACAGACTCAATCGAAATATCTTAGACAAGCCATTCGTGCACACGACAGGGATTACCCGCCATCGCAACGTGATTATCAAATAACACGGCTCAAACACATGGTATGCACGCAAAAGCAACCATTAAACCCTTCAAATAGAGATAAAGTTGCTAACAAGTAGGAAATCATGTACCTTGGAAGGAATAACCTCGACGGCAGGAGAGGGAAGGTGTAAATCCCTCTCAGAGACGACAGAAGCACTAGCCTGGTTAACCTTGTCATGTGGCACCAACGCCGGTAGGCATTGTGCAAGAAGCGACGGAGCCCTCATCTGAACTATAAGATCTAGAAAGCGTACTGCAAATGCCAAAGACGCGTAAAAATTACATCAAGTACAATCTGGCTTTCGATCAAGAAGAAAAACTCAAGAAGCTTTCCGAGTTTCCCCCCAAAAGAAAAAAAAAATAACCAAATCTCTCACACACAAATTCTTGTCTTTTAACACAAAGATGAGATCTTGTAAACGGCAAAACAATAGAAATCGAAAATGGAACGAATCCAAAGAATGGGAGCAGTACCTAGATCAGAAGAGTCCGACAGACTGGAGATCGGGAGTCGTGAAGAGAGTCAGCAGCGGCCACAGCTTCGGCGAAGAATCCGAAACCCTACTCCGCGTCTTTCCAAGCGAAGTCCAAACAACGCAGCTACTTTCTTCTCGAGGCTATTTATCAACTGTATATATATAGATATATTATATTTCTAAATAAGTACATAATTTTTAGCAAATTAAATGTCTTGGTGCAAAATAGTGAGTCTCTTTCATTCGTTGACAAAGTCAAGTCCGCTGTTTGACTCAAAAGGGAAAAGGTCAAGTCCACCCTCAAAGTCTTTGGCAAAAATAAAATGTGCTCGAATACAAATTTTCAAAACTTTGACAAAAAAAAAAGGGGGGGATTTTTCATTTATGGAGTACCCTTCCTCAAATTTAACATTTTCCAGGGGAAAAAATGCTATTTCAGAGCATGTTTCTATAAAGACTTAAATAAAGAAATGAGAATCAGAGGGAACGAGAGGAAAAAAAAGCCAGAAATAGAAAAAACAAAAGGGATTTCCGTCCGCTAAAGACTTCACGCCCTCGATGAGATAACGGTCGCTGCCTACGTGGTTTGCTTAAGTCTGAGATTTAAAAAATTAAAAAATTAAAAAAATTTAAAATTAAAATTCAGATCTTAAATTCCGGATCTGAAAAAAGTTATAAAAAAATTTTATGTGAATTTAAATCCCGGTAATATCTTATCTCACGCTATATCGGTAATATTTTTTTTATTATTTATTTTGATAATAAGTTTTGCTTATTTAGAAAAGATTCTCAAGAAAGGGAGGATGTCATCTCCAAGCAAAGGCAGAGCGTCGAACGCGAGCGAATCGCATTCCAACCCTGACTCCGGCGGATCCGAGGAGCGAATCGCACTCCAATCGGAGGAGGAGGACGGGGAGGAGCAGCAGCTGGATAAGGGGAAGGAGGAAGGCCGGAAGAGGGGACAAGTAGCGAAGAATGAGGGGGAGGAGCCGGAGCTGGACAAGGGGGAGGTGGAAGGCAGGAAGATCGGACGAGTTGACAAGGGGAAGGAGGTGGAGACAGAGGTCCGGAGAGCGGTCCCTATCAAATTAGGGTTTGACGAAGGAGAGCAGAAGCAATGCGCATTTCCTGGATGCAAGTTCAAGGCGATGGCCTCGATGAGCTATTGCCATCCGCATATATTGTCGGACAAGATGCAGACGCTTTTCAAGCCTTGTAATTTTAAGAGGTATGGACGTACTCTCAAAAAAATGTTTCCCCTTGTGTTACTGAGTTACGAGGTTCCTATTCTTATGTTTGGCATCTGTGGTAGTTCTTTTTCTTGTTTTGGTGGTTAGATAATACGAATTCACTGAGAAAACAAGTTCCGAAGATGGTTTACATTGAAGTGCATGCTTGGTTAACAACGGTTACTCTTTGAATTTACAGATCTGTGAATGGGGAACAAATTACCTGTGCGACGCCAATTCCGGTAGATACTGTACCTTCTCTCTGCGTCCCACACAAGCAGGAGTATGACAGGAACATAATAGAAGCTTTGGGTAATGCTGGAGTCGACATATCCTCCTCAGAAAATCCTTCTCTTTTATTTACTTCTATAATAGTTGAATATACGCGTCTGATTCAATCCAGAAGAAGAGCAACATTGAAATCTGCTAGAGATGCTATGGCTCAGAAGGGTGAGATTTCATATATACCTTCTTCTTGGCCTGCATTTGTTCCTAAATTTCTTTAGACAAGTTACTTTTATTGGCGGTAGCAATTATGCGGAGTCAGAAATAATATAATAGAAGACAAATATATATTAGCCTTGACGTTAGATGCATGTCAACTCCAACAATAGAAGGAAAAAAGAAAATGGACCATTTTATATTCACTTTACCAAATATTGGGAGACCATTTATGTTAATTTGCATATTTTGTATTCATTTTTCCACAAGACTTTGTAATTTTACAATAGTTTAATATTTGTAGCTGCCATTCTTGTAAATGTATATTTCATATTTGCATATAAGAATGTGGACTCTGTAATTTTTCAATAGTTTGATATGATGAATCTTTACATCTTGAATGCTATTTGAAGCAGAAGTTCCAGACAAGGGTACTCAGAGCGATAAGGAAGATAAGGACTGATCTTGGAGAAATAGATCAAACATCTAAAGACGACTAGGACGTACCATCACTATGTTCATCTAATCTTTCCATAAAACTTAGCCCATCCATAAAATTGGTGACTGTTTCTGCTGCTGATTCTGGGAAAATAGCAAAATTTCTGCTGCTGTTTTTGTTTTTCTCCCTTCACTCTAGTAGGATTGCTATACTTTAATACTACTTCATAAAACTTCCGCTGCTTGTCGTGAAGTTCTTTTTTGGTTGTGATATATACCCAACTTTTGATCATTTTTGGCCAGTTTGATCGATTTCTGAGACGCAAGGCTTTCAATATTCTTTGGTGAACGAGATCGTTGCCATTTTTTTTTTATTTTTTCTTTGCATTAATTCTAAATTCCTTTTTTTCT
>JBAMHZ010092101.1:0-16654 GCA_037177395.1 Alpinia galanga | reverse complement strand
AGTGTTCATATAATTTTTTTTATAAAAAGATCAAGTTGTAAATTCTTAAAAGTGAAATGAACAACCCCGAAGGCGTATCTCTCTCTCTTTTCCTTTTTCCCTTTCTATTATTCTTATCCATTATTTGTTTCGATTAAATGTTGAACCGGACTGTTGGTCCGAGTGAAGTCGAAACGTATTTGTTGTTGTTTAAACATTTAAATTTTCAGGCTCCAAAAGCGAATTAGCGTGGGGCAGCGTAATGGGCTTACTGACAAACAAAACGATTATTTATAACCAATTTAACAATTAATTTTCTATCATGTGTCTTACACGTTAGATTTTTAATGATCAAACATTACATATCAGTAAGTTTTATTAAATAAAACTCCATATTAGTGATGCAATGTAATATGTAAAAAAAATATCATTTATTTTTCTCTGCCAATAAGATCCACGAGTTTTTTTTTCACCTTCTGAATCCAACATGATTTAAGATCTATAAATTAACACACCTTGAAACTATATTTAACTTTATTTTTTTTTCTTTAAATTTCTAAGTCTAACATAAATTATCTGCAATAGATTTTAAAATTTGAGGCACAAACTAACATCTACAAATCAGTTTACACCCTTGAAAAAAATAGAGTTATAACGAATGAATAAAAATCTAAATGGAAAGAATATTTCAGCCACAAATTAAAACAACAATAATTTAAATTTTGCAGAAGCATTTTTAAAATTACAACAAATTATAAGCGTCTACATGAAATTTTTCTCAAATAAAAAAAAGATCTAGATATATTTATTTGTTAAAATTTCAAAAGACAAGAGGTTTAGCTAAGCAGATAACAAGTTGGATCAGGAAAGCCACAAGCAAAAATAAAGTAAAAGGGTTAATTAATAGTTTAATCGTGTTGGATTCAAAGTTGTCCAGTTTAAAGCATACATAGGTTACTTAGTATAAAGGCAAGCAAGTTAAACTCGAAAGATTTCCCTTTCTTTTTATTTTTTTCTTGGTTAATGCGCGATGAGTTTAAATCCAGATAATGAAGTGAAATATATCAAATTGGGAATCAGTTACCTTTGTGCATCACAGAATTCCCAAAGGTGAATTTGAATAGTTAGTTAGCATTCGCCTGAGTTCATGGAGCGTCCAGTTGCCGAACAATATGAGAACAGAATATCGAACTTCAACTGTTCCATCTTGCAATGGTGGTGGTCTCCTCCTCGGCTGATAAAAACTGAGCAACATCGCCTAGGAATAGAAGAGAAGAGTCATCGACCACAGTAATAAATAATGCTCAAATATTAGGAACTAAAATCTTAGCACATTAACAAACTTTGAATAGGCATGGAATGGATGATAAAGTCGCAAACAACATAATTAAAGTGTCGTCGTATAATGGCGCTAGACGGCGACCATGATAGACCAAAACAAGGCCAGAACAACTAGATCACTTGCCTAGGAATAGAAGAGAAGAGTCATCGACCACAGTAATAAATAATGCTCAAACATTAGGAACTAAAATATTAGCACATTAACAAACTTGAATAGGCATGGAATGGATGATAAAGTCACAAACAACATAATTGAAGTGTCGTCGTGCAATAGCGCTAGACGGCGCCAATGATAGACCGAAACAAGGCAAGAACAACTAGATCACTCGCCTAGCTTCACATATGCTCAGGCATGTGGCAAATCCTTTCCCACCGTAACGTAATCGACGAATATTGTTAAAGCATATAGCTTGCAAGATACAAGCATCAAGTTATAAAAGGTAGCTCTGGGTGCCTAGGCAACAGATGAGAAACTCGGCACGCAATTTATAAAATATTATTGACATGAGAAAGAGAAATATATAAATTATGCATAACAATTGTATAAAATCTGAAGAAAAAATATTCTAAATGCGTTGAGTAAATGATAAAAAAAATATATATAACGAGAGAAAATAGACAAGAGAAGAAAAAATAGGCTGACAATGTTCAAAAACCAGTCGAGGTCACCAACAATATTGGGTGAAAAAAAAAAGAATGTGAAAGTCACATGGAATGAGAGACTCGAATGGACAAGGAATGTCGAGTGAGCTAATGAGAAGAATTAGGACGACTTTCTAATATCAAATGAGACAATAACTTATTAACTTTTTCCTCGTATCTATTCAGACTAAGGGACTGCCTAGCAAATAAGTGAAGTGGTTCCTTGCCAACTACTGCTTGGATGGCCACCTTCTAAAACAACAAAAACCATGAAACAAGAAAGCAGTTGCAAAGAAGATGCTTAAATAGTTAGGTGATGGATAAAGAACGTTATTATTAGACTATAAAAATGTGAAAAGAAATCAGTTTCAACAAGTATTTAAATGGATTATAGAATATTGATGTAGATATTTCAAAAGTGAAAATTAAATTGATGCTCACCGAGAAAGGAGGTGTCAATCTACATATTTTTATTCACATCCGAGTATCCATCATCGTGGCTTTGATTACTGGTCTCCGCTTTTCAGTACCCATGATCCTTTGCTAGAATCACACAGCTCACGTATTACCTGCAAATAATTGAACGTAAGGAAAAATAATATGCAAGACCACGTATATGATATAAATTCTATAAAAACTACAGAAGAAGGAAAAGAGTAATGACGACTAACTTCACTATTTTAAAAACCATCCACTCTAGATTCTGTTATGTTGCTAGTTCATGTTAAGTATCCGAGCACATAGCTTGTCAGTCTTTTGGGCACTGCTACACTTTGATGAGGAGGAAAGCAAAAGAAAAAAAATAGAAGCATATCCTCAAACTGAAACAAATCATTCTACATGGAAAACAGAAATGCCTCTATAGCAACAAAAAAAGAGTAGCTTGCATTTTCCTGAGCTATTATTTTGTCTTTTTTTTTTCAGATTACATCCTCTACTAAGTTGACGCCATTGATTTCTTCTAGAGACTTATAGAAGGCATCACTAGGTTATGCTCATTTTTCAAACTCCAAATTGGACGATATTCCAGCTTAAATATGTTAAAGCTTTAGCTTGTTGAATTAATAATATAACAAGTTTACCACAAGAACAAACCATGGGTCTCAATTATTTTAAGATATGCTACATGAATCTTATCTCACCATTTAACTTGTAAAAGTTATCCCAGAAATAATATCCAAATGCTCTAAATCACATTTGATAAAATGCAGTAGTTACTCCAGACTCCTAGCCCACATTCCAATTAATTCAACTTGTCAACTGCTAATGCTGTCCTTTTGGAAAATGTTCATGCTATTTAACCAAATTTTCTAGAGGTACACTTAATTGCTTTCAGATAATATTAACTTTTCTAGTAACTTCATCCAATTCAGTGTTTTTTTTTTTCTGCAAGCATATTTCCCTAGCTGACAACCCTCGTTAGTCTAAGTATATTTGGTTGTGTACTGCAATCATATAATGTTTTCTTCTATCCTAAGAGGCAGACGACGAACACACGACAATCCAAAAACTTCTCTCCAATTTTAGTCACTTACTCTTTATCCTATCTTCATTGATATTTCCTCGTTGAATAAGAGACATCTAACATCTTACATCCAATGATTACCTATCCATTTAACTTGATTATTCCCTCATTTCTTTTGTAACAGTTGAAATTGCATTTCATATTTTGTCTCAGCTCTGTTTAATTTTAAAAAATTAGTTTCTCTTTACAATTCAAGCTTTGAACTTATCAAATATATTCTCATAAATTAACATAACAAGTTACGGTAAGAAAGCATACCAGAGTTGACTCTGACATAAACCTATATTCTATACATGTCTTTCATCACATCCTATAATTATTAGATATTCTTTTCTTCTCTAAAATCCTTTATGACAATTATCTAATAATTACCACAAATTTTTTCTAACTGGATAGAAAAATATGTCAAAATCCTTTTTCATTTTTTTTCTTCATTAACTTTTTCCCATTAATATAGATAGACTTTTCATACCAGTTTATGGAAAAGTAGTAACTTTAAGGGGCCATCCAAGTGATATGCATGAATAATCATGAACAGATCAATCAATAAGAAATCTGACCTAAAAATAAGAAAAATAATCTAGGATAATCACCAATTTAGAACAATGATCATATGTAGGGAAGTGATAGTCCACACTTAATAACCTATTAAATTGGTCTAACCAAATATGACATAGAATTTATCACTCCATTTTCAAAAAAAAAAAAACAATTGTTGAAACTATTGCACTGACCTGATTATAGTCGGAATCAGTAATATCCTTCTGGAGACGAGTTTTAGCAGCTATGCGTATCTCCTGCTTATTGAGCTTTGCATTAGGTCCTTTGCCCCTGAAAAGATCAATGACAACATCTCTGCCACAAGAAACATGTCTAATATTAGTGTAATATTGGAAAAATGTAAATAAAAGTAAATAACAAGGCTTGGAAAGTGCATAACCTTAATCGATGGAGATCGGAACTTCCAGAAGATTTCAGAATATATACACCGTGTACCTCCACTGCGATTTGACTCACAATAGATTGGAGTTCAGTTACAGGGGCAGATGCGCCATTGGTAGCAGCATTGATGATTGCTCTAGTTTTAGGGTCTTCTCTTGGACGAGAGGAGTTACTGATTGCCAAGCCCCTTAATCCATTGATAACTGAGTTTATACTGCAAGCACAGAAATTCAAATCAATTTCATATCATGCAACTAGAAAATACACATTTGTAAAGCAGTAAAATGCTTTAAGTAACATCCACGCCTGACTATGAATGCTGAAAAAAATCTTGCAACGGATAAGCTACTGAACCTGGAATATCAGCAAAGGTATTTACATCCTTAATAAAGTGAAGAGGTCTCATATGCATTACCTACGAATTTTTTGATCCTGGAAAAATTTCAAGAGAATCTTTGGAAGATGCTCGAGTGTCTCACTTGACAGTGTTGACACTGCTGTATTCACTGGTTTATCTTTGCCTCCATGCACATCATCGACCATTTTAACTCTTTTGCCACTTGGAGTAGGGACATGCATCCTTTCACCTAAAGATTTCTTAATATTATTCCATCGTACCAACCAAGCTTTTTCCTGCTCATCCACAATTTTTGGATTGTTTCTAATAAATATAAAATCAGTAGACTCTTTGAACTTCCAGTGCTTGAGGATGCGCCTTTCAATAGCCAATGGAACAAGTATAGATTTTAGACCAGTGTACTTTATCATCTTCAATCTGTCTGTTGGAATGATGGGATTCATACTGAATAGATAAAGAAGATAGTCTCTATACAGAGCAGCTTCACCTTCATGCAACAAGGAGCTCTTTGTAATCCACAATCCTTGAACCAAATCTGCATAATGCAGTAGCACTTTCAGAACATCTTCTTTCGAGCTATCTGGAGCAAGATCCATGAGTGCATTAAAATTATTCAGCTGAGAAACCTGCACATAGAGGTAGAGTATGACAAATCAATGAAAGGTATTATCAGAATAATCATTAAGAGAAAACCTTTGAAGCATGGCGACTCTTCTCTATTGTGACCTAGCTACTGTATCATGAAATGAAACAGACCTCACCACAAAAAATCTAGAAACTGTGCAAATTGACTCTTCGTAAAATGCATAGTAGCAAGAGCCTTGTGCATTGGGATGCTGGTATTATGAACAAGTGAATCTCACTCAGAAAAATAATGAAATATATCAGGCGATGGGAGTAGCTATGGTACTTAAGTAAAGACAGGAGTCTAATGATCAATAGTACACAATGGTGATAGGTATTCAGTGACAATTGATGCGTTAGGTAATACAGGTATCTTTATTTTACTTATTTGGTGTGTTTCTGGTGGTTTTTTAGTCTAAAGACTATATGAATAATTCATTGAACTGAACAAGGCAGTCTAACAGTAAGAACAATTTATCCTGGTTCCATTTCCCTATCTCCTCACTTCTCTTATCTCCTGATAGAGTAAACTGATCCCAGTCTTTTCCCCTTTCTCCTATTCTCTCTTCCTCTTCTTCCCATACCCTTTTCTACATTGTTCTATTTCTTCCTCTTCTCCTCTACTCCTTTCATATTCCTCCTCTTCCTCTCTTCTATTTCACTTCTCCTCATATGACCATGGCTCCTCTTCTTCTAGGTTCTCCCTGCCTGCCTCTTTTTCTCATTCTTCTCTTTCCCACTCTCCGGCTTCTTAACAACTTCTTCTTCCTGTTCCTATTTCCCTTCTTCACCAGCCATCTCTTCTTGCACTTTCTCCAGTTCTTCACCTGCCTATCACCTATTGCCCTTTTCTTCCTCAGCCACCGCCAGATTCCCTCAGCAACTGCATACCACTATGCTGCCACTCATTCCAGTTGTCATTTCGTCAACATTCCCATCTTCAGCTTAACAAGCCAAAATTAAGTTTCAACTCATGGTAAAAAAAAAAGTCTAATGGGTATTCCTTCCTGTAGAACTATTCTACTTTTCTACATTCTCATACTTCTCTTTCCACTTCTCCATCAGAAAGTACTCCTTCCTGCATAACAGTGTAACTAAATGACAGTTAACATAAGTAGGGATTGCAGCAAATAATAGCACATAAACAATAAGATTGGATCATCAGACAGAATTTAGGACAATGGTAGCACCAAGAAAATGGTCCAAAATTGTTTTTTAAATTTAATTCAAGTAAACCAACAAGCAAAGGGTATCCAAAGGTAAGATGCTGTGAAGATCAATGGACATGCCACTGAAATCATGCCTAAATATAAAGTTGAATGGAATATCAATGAGAACTCAAACTTCTAATCCAACAATTCCAAAATAAATTTCTGGAACTTCGACTCAATTACATAAAATTGGAATTTAAACCTTCATACTAACTAGAGATTAGTACGCCGATGATTTTTCTTAAAGAACTAGGGCACAATATCACAGCAACAATTCTTCAATTCTATGAAGAGATGAAATGTACAACTAGGAATGACATGCAGGAGGCAGGTTGTATGTAAAACTTATCGAATCCAAAAAGGGTATAAAAGATGTTTGCTTTCTTCATAGAAATGCAGAACCAGATAAAATTTAAGCACAAAATGAGATTAAACCTCAGAAAGCCATTTCTTCAACCGCTCTTCCAAGGGGAGTGAGAGCAAGGACCTACAGACACACGAAGAGTCAAATTTTTTGCAGTTGCAATATCAACAATAAAAAATCATGTTTTCGACAAGCATTCAGTTCAACTGGCTATGGCTGACAAGCCCTAAAGAAATACAAGGTGAGATAAAATGAGGCTTTAGTGATTTTCAAGCAAGGCAGACATTAAATCAAGAATGTAGGTTATGTGATTGACATGGAACACAGCAAACAAAGAATTTCTAAGTCAACAAGAACTTGTCGGAAAAAAACCCCCAGCAAATATCAGGTAGAATAGATCAACTTCCTCCCCTTTTGTTTTTGAGAGAGAGAGAGAAAAAAAAAGAAGAAAATACAGAAAAGATCAACTCAGTAGAAGGAAGTTCCTAGAATGTCAGTGTTGTTACCGGAGAGTTGAAGATTTGATATCTCAAATCGTGCAAAGTTTCAATATCTGACCAGAACACATTTCGGTATTGTGCCGACGTATGGTACCAATTGTGAATTGGAGGTGGAAGAAGAAGAAGAAGAAGAAGAAGAAAAGATAATTATAGCCATAATAACAAACTTTACAATACCATTCCATGCCTCCAAGATGGACTTTTTGCCCATCCAAAATGGTACAATTTTGACACGGTGTTTTGTGGACAAAAACTAAAAAAAGAATAACAAGCATTATTTAAATTCGTCTTGACACATATTGCATCATGCTAAGGGGTGTTAAGTGCCTGCATGATCAACATACACGAGACAAGAGATATCACATTGTACCATTATCAAGATGATATGTTTTTACCAATAGTGCCCGACACAGTACAATATTTCAACATACGGGAGAGTTACTAGCACTTTAGTTAACAAATAAAATTTTATTGTCTTGGAGTAAATTTTTTGCTTAAGATGCAAATATGAAATTAAGCTTACCAACAGGTTTGGTAGATAAGATGTTCAAATTAAGATCTGTGTTTTACAATGGAGCTAGAAGTGAATCTAAGCAAAGCATATTTTCTTAGAAATGAAAGGTGCATGGCAACTCTTTGTTTGATAAATCATAATATCATCAAAGACAAGGCCAAAAGCAAAAAAAGACCAATGTATCTTACCCTTGACCCTTTATGTAGTTGAGATTAACAAGGACCTAAGTGCGTCAAGCTATATGGAGTAAAGAACAATGCATATATGCATGGGTTTTGAAATATTTATTACAGTTAAATCATCAAACACCTCAGTGTAAATGAATGGAACTGATATAGTCACAAAATGTAGTTCAAAGCAAAGGTAAAATCTACTCCTTATCCTGCGAATTGAAGACGCAAGCAAAAGATCATAGCTGGAAACCTTACCTTAATGAAGAAACTTTTGTTGTCTTACTGTTTGTTGATGTTCCAGGGTACAATGAGTCGGCATAATCAGATCTAAAGCATTAATTCAATATGATAAAAGTCAGGAATCTAAATTCACATATATGAAAAGGTTTGGAGAATTAATGACAAGAAAATAACATATAACAATTAAGTTGGGTAGTTCTCTAGTTTGAGGTCTCACGGTTTCATCATAAATGGAATTTGATGATGATCTTCAGAAATCATTTTCTGATGGTATCTTTCTGTGAGGTGGCTATCAATTGGATGATATTCTAGGGACACCCATGGCTGCAGACAGAGCAATGAAGTTGGTTAACATCACAAAACATATTCTAGCAATTCAACAGCAAGAAGTTCACAATAAGAACCACCATCCAATACAGGTTAGGAGGTAAAGCTACCAGACCATCTATTTCTTCAAAGAATTCAACGGAAAACACAAGGCAGATTTACTAGGAGTCACTTCAACTCTGAGAACTGTTAGGCCTGGTTTAAGATTTCATTCTGTGCCAATGGGCATGGGCAGAATATTTTGTTACCTCTGCCGACCTGCATGTAGAACACCTGGCACCACAAAGCTCCTTGGTTGAGTCTTCCGTGAACACCAAATCACAAGGTTATGAGGAGAGGAGAAGAAAAACCTAAGCATATTTCAAATTTGACTAGCGAGTCACAGAAGTCCACATCAGGGTCAGAGGTGATTTCATGAGCTTCCAAGGCCAATATGATAAAAGAAGGCTGACAAATCCTGCAAAAGGTGATTCGCTCACCCCAAGCACCCCTATCAACCAACTTTCCAACCATTATAAAGGAGGTAAATTGCAATAACTGAGCGGCCCCCTAGGCGGGTGTGTTATAAAAAAAAAAAAAAGCAAAACTATGGGATATGGTGACTGGTTTTGGTGACTATAATTTTGAGATTAATAATGGGAGGAATAGAGGAAAAAAATTAAGAATTTATATATACATACACGTGCACACACTGATATATGTTATAGGATGTATGTATACACACATTGACAGTATATATATTACTATATTGTTTCGATATTAGCACCACATGATAGAGTACTGAAACTGTATCATTTCAGTTAGAGACTAAAATTACGGCAGAGTTTGAGATTTTAAGCCTTAGACCATAATCTAGTGGGGAAACAAAATGTATCTTGGATGTGTCTAAACAATAGATAGTTGTGCCTAGAAAGAAAATGAGGGATCTTCTAACAAAAGTCCAGCTATTTTATTGAATCCTTGGAAATACTAATTAATGTTGTGTGGAAAGTAATGATAAAAATAAAAAATATACATTAGTTTTGGCTTGTTGACTGCACATGTCTCTTCGTATTATAAATCACCCCCTTTATTCCTTCTCTCCAATTCTTTGGTTGGATGACATTGTATGCTTCATTAACAAAAGATAGTTGAGAACTTAAAATGGAATTCCAAAGCAGAAAATTTAGTTTTCAATATTGGTGAATCACAACCTATGTAAGTGGTTCCTTCCATATACAAAATTGAGAACTTTGATTAAACTTATGTTTGATTTATCATATCTAAGCTTGAAATTAATCAATTTGAATTAAACAAACAATTTAAGAGAAAAGAAACAAACATAGAAAAGTAATCAAATGAGTAGTGAGATATACAAGGAGCTTCCAACCTCATCATTTTCTTCTTTATTTAAACTGGCATGGCCAAGCCTTTCCTGATAAAAAAAAACAGAAGAAAATTGAAAATTTCAGTTAACACTATTTAAATGTTAAAAATTAAAACTAGACCAAGCTATACATTCTTGATGATCTAAAGAGAGTATGTATATGTTTGAGAAATTAATATAAATAGGGAAAGTCCTATATGCACAAGGTGGTTATCCCATCATCATATGCAATATAATATTTTCTTTAGAGGGGAGGCTGTCCCTCATCCTTTGACCATCTCACCCCTCTTAACATTGTGTCTGCACATTACTGCTATTGCCAAGACACAAGAAGAGGAATTTGCAACTCCACTGCAAGTCCTCACTCTAACATAGCATGGCCTTGTGTGCACAATGCTGTCATCTTGTACATTGTGGCCTTACAATTGCACGCAACAAGAATCAATTGTGCATTGTAGATGCCTCTGCAAACTTTTTAATTCCAGCTTCAACTGCACAACACCTCACGCGACCAGTAGATGATTCTAACCAAGTTTAAACAAGTTCTCTAGTGAATGAAAAAGGATTCAAACAAGAAGAATTAGAGAAGAAGATGGCAAGATAGAAGATGAATGTATGTACAAGTGTATAATTGCACAAGAATTTTCGGGAAGAAGATCAAAAAGCCATCAGATGAAAATCCCATAAACATACCTATAGATGGGGCAATATAATATAAAAGACCTTTTTCAGGGTAAGTTTTTTCAGGAGCAGGGGAGTTAGAATACAAAATTCACCTGTTTGGCGGATAACCCAGGTGAATTAACAGCATTGATGTCAGATTTTGTGCTTGATCCAGCAGTCCTCGCATTTTCTTTCATCTCAGGATTTAGGTGTGTCATTGATGGACGAAGTTGGATGACTGCATGGACAGGATTTAAGTGTAACTGCCAAGTAATGAGATTAAGAAAAATAAGTTTCTCTTGGACAAAATGTACAACATTAATGCAAACAAGTCAAACAGAATACAACATACACAGTTACACACCATTAATTAAAAACACAAAAGCAATCAAAAATAAGAAACAATATGAGAGATGTAAGCAACACTATTCATCGACTAAGACAATGAAACCCATGATTAAAGTTTGGTTTCTTTGAGAAAGTAAAATAACAAGGAAAAAGAAAAAGAAGCATTTCCTTTGAAGGAACCTGGGTATGAAAAGAAACTAGAAGAAAAATTTTCTCCCCTCAAAATTGATCCGTCTAGAGAAAAAAATATAAATGCAAACAGACACCTTGTCTCCCCTCACTGTCAGCTTGGCCTCTGCCGTAAACTATGAGCCTGTCTGTTGCATCTCCAATCTCTGACTTTGGAAGAAGATGAGTGTGTTATAGCACATATATACATATCACCTAAAGAAATACTATTCTTCTCTTCCTTTCATTTTCCATCTCAATCTCACCTCTTTTCTTTCTCTTGTTCCCCTACTTCTTCAAGGAAACAAAGATGCAAGTCATTTTACTTCAATTGACCAGGTAAATAAATTGAACCTATAACTCTAAAAGAGAGAATGTATCCTTTTGTTCATCATTAAAGTTCTTGCTCAGAGAAAATTTTTTAGTGTTAAATAATGACCAGGCTATGAGCTTATAAGCGAAAGCAAATATTTCTGTAAAGATTGCTCCAAGATTAATACTCATGTAGAGTAGTAATCTATTCAAAGCAAATTAGACAAAGAGATTGTATAAAAATAGTTGATTGCTTTGATAAGATGGAATGCAAATGAATAAAATTTTGCTTTCTTTATTGCACATCTAACATAAATCTTTATACACTAAAGGAAAATGATCCAATCGACAGGAAACAAAGGAGAAAGCAAGAGGTGATAGACCCTGTAATAAGAAAAGATAGATGAGCTAATCATACAAGCCTAAGCAAAGTTTCAAATTTTATAGTTAAATTCCCATTACAACCTTTATGCATTCTTTAAGCAAATATATAGTAATTATCCCATCAAACCCATCTGCTAGTGATATGTAATTTGCAAAGCCATCTGATATATAATTTCCAAGGGCATCTAGCATATTCATATGATAAAACACATCCATGATGACTAAAGCAAAGCTTAAATTAAATTTTAAGTTTGTTAGGATGAATAGAAAATCTGGTAATTTGCAGAAGTCAATTTTCATTTTCTCAAAGAAAAATGCGAACTTCATTCCATTTAAGCAAAAGAAGGTACCTGATTTCCATCCAAAATCCCAATAGCATAACTAGCTAATAAAGGTGTCAGTGATGAAGACAATGTCTGGAAAAATTCAATTTAACTGTCAGGTTGAAGAAAAGATAACTTTGCAATACAATTGACCCTCATTTATTACTTAAGTTTGATGCCAATGAACTCAGAGGTGAAACAAAACCAGGTAGGAAAGGAAGATATATTGAAGCATAAAATATTAGGCTAAGTGAAAATGAAAAATAAATAAATAAGGCAATCTATTAAAAATACAACCTGGTAAATGTGCAAAACGTCTATGAACCAACTTAAGGGGAGCTTGTTTATATTAATTTACATACATAAAGAATGCAATAAAAGAAGCTTGGACATATTTTAATGTTCGGTAAGATAAACAATCAAGCTTAAAAACTTCTGTGAATTCAACTCATTAATGTTCATGGCACGAGGAATGCCAGTGAATTGTTTATTAATAGATTTGTCTAATAGCTTGTCTAAGACTCATTTGTGATCTTCTATATTTAGCCACATTATCCAAACATATAAAGCATACAATAACTATGCATATGCAATTATGTAGGTGTGTATATAGGGATGGCAATGGATGGGATATATGTGATTTTTACCATACTATTTGAATCAGTACTAAGAAACTTTATGGACTATCATCAAATAACAACTACAAGGACAACACATCAGACAACTACTAATGAAACTACCAAATTAAGATAAACAAGACCAAGGGACTTATTTGTGAAGGAGGTATAGGGAAAATTTTTATCCATTTAAGGAATTATAATATACTTTCATATATTAGCAGGTAGCTTAACCAGTCCAAATATCCTAAAATACCTACAACTATCCAGCTCATTAACAATCGAACCTGACCAGCTTATGTCAGGTACCTGATAATTAAGGTATTGTCCCTAAATATTTATGTATACCTATGATGTTTTTACAAATTACAAATTATCTATGATAAAAAGGGCAGCCCGGTGCATGAAGCTCCCGCCATGCGGGGTCCCAGGGAAGAATTCATTGTACAGCCTTACCTTGCTTTTATTTTTGCAAGAGATTATTTCCAGGATTTGAACATCAAATTTTGGCTAACTTCAGGACAATCTTATGTCTATAAGCCTGACTCAAACTTATTTATTTTTAATTAAAACAAGTTTGAACACAATCAAGCTTGACTCAGTTCTGCTAATCTTTGCTTGCTCCCAACAAGTAGCTTGTCTAGCTATGCCTTGCTATCTCTATGTAGACAAAATTATGGGGATGAATTGTTTAATCCATGTGTTTTTTATTGTAAAAATAAATACAACTAGAAATGTTGGTCAATTTTGACTTCTCAAACACTACCAATTTTGAGAATTAAACACAGTTATGATGGTTGATTTGGTTTCTAGAAGGATCAATATACAGACCAAAAACTCTCATTCAGGACAATGAATTTTGTCGAGGTTTGCACTCACCCTCTTCTAGGAAGTTCCATCGTGTCAATACTATGACGATTTCACTCAAGCAGTGGAATGAGATGTTTCAAACGAACCGAATGGCACAAGTATTTAGTTCTCTGAACAAAGTAATGCTATTAGTTAAATACCTACATCTGTATGAAACAATATGTTACATTTGAGAACTAAGAGAAAACACCATCAAAGTGAAATTTGATGAATCTAAAGCATAATGGTCATTGGCCATCACAATCTAAAGTATAATGGCCATTGGCCATAAACAATATGTTACATGTGAAGACTAAGAGAAAACACCAATCAAAGTGAAATTTAATGAATCTAAAGCATAATGGCCATCGACCATCAAAAGTCAGACTACAGGTCTAAAGTTTTCCATAGATTCAACTACATTCTAAGCAGTGTAAATGACTTTTATGAGTACCCAGCAACAAGAAAGAGTGGAAATAGAAGGTCACATAGTTCTCTACCTGCTTCTCTAACCTTAGGGGACCAGAAACATCTTGGTCATAGTTCTCACTATCAGTATCCAGACTCAAATCTATCTCAATCTTTGATTTTGTTGGCTTCACTCGGACCTGAAACAACAAAAAATAGTCAAAAAAAGGTTGTAATAATGCAAAATAAACACACAGAAAGATCTGAATAAATGTATATAAAAATCTCAACAATAGAACCAAAAATGGAAACTACACTTGAAACTGAATCTATCGAACATACCTTTTCACATCTTTCATTCAATTCATATGGCCTCCAAGAAGGTCTAAGTACATACTGCAAAATATATAGCTGAAACAACAAAAAACAAGTTTATAAATGGAGTAGTATATTAAATATGATTGAAAGTAGTGTTCATTTGAGACAATTGAAATCCATATGAAACTACGTTCAGTTGATAACAATATCAAGATTGTGTTTCTTTTCCCTCATCACTGAGACTACCTAGTCATGAATATCTTAAGAGACAGTGCTAACGCGTATTTAGATCCTCATTGAAAAAAATTAATTCACTGTTTCTATTTATGTTGGGTAGAGAGGGGCAGCATGCAAAATAGCAGAGGCGGCAATCAGTGGCAAGAAAGGCAAAGAACTAAAAGGAAAAAAAATTTCATTTTTCCAATGAACTTATTTTTTTGGACTGCTAAAAAATCAAGGAGGAGAAGTTCTAGCTTGCAAAAGTTGGGATTTCAACACCATAAAGAACTGACAGATTCGTATAACTCCTATCACAGGTAAGAATCAGAATGAACAGTATTTCATTCCAATTCTCCGAAAACTAAAACCGAAGTCCAATTTTCTGAAATTTCATTTTTGACACGGAATTACAATCTCTTTCTAGGTTCCAGACACTGCACGTAACACCAAGCAAGAATGACAGTGACCGCACCTATTCCAAACTTAAGATAATAGACTAGGAAAGACTTACATAGGTATCCTCATCGAGGGGGACTGGAGAACAGAATACGTCAATTTCGCGAACCACGGGATCCTCCTCTTCCACTTCCTCCTCGAAACCTCCATCGACGTCCATCGCACCGCTCACTGCGGCCTCACCGTCCGGGCGGGACGACGAGGGACCTCGAGACGAAGAGCCGAGTCCAGGCTCCTCCTTGACGGGGTCTGGGGCGGGAGGGAGGTGGGGGAGAGGTCCGGTGTCGGGGTCGGGCTTATTCCGGGGTGGGGTCGGCTCGTTCTTGACCTTGCCCTTCATCTTCGGCTGGAAGCGGGCGGGGCGCGAGGGGCGCTGGGCGGCGCCACCGGCGAGGTCGAGATCCATGGCCATGTCGAGTTCCGACACTGCTCCGGCGGAGGGATCGATGCAATCGTCGCCTCCGTCCATCTCTCTCTATCTCTCCTCCTCCTCCTCCTCCTCCTCGTCCTTGTCGTAGCGGCTTGCGTTCTTAGAGCTCCAAACGGTTATCGAAGGCGCTTAAACCCTCGCAGT
Organism: Alpinia galanga; assembly: GCA_037177395.1. Taxonomy (NCBI): domain Eukaryota; kingdom Viridiplantae; phylum Streptophyta; class Magnoliopsida; order Zingiberales; family Zingiberaceae; genus Alpinia; species Alpinia galanga. The sequence goes on along the minus strand of JBAMHZ010092101.1, from coordinate 909 downwards.
TGAAGAAGAGGTGAAATGGAGCACATCACACCGGTCGAGTCAAGCCAATAAACCTAATTGACTCGGGTTCGACCGGACCATGGCAAATTTTGGAGTCGCAATCAAACCCGGTTCAGTAACTATAATTACCTCCTAAAATATATACTACACAACTCTTATGTGAGCACCCATAAGCACCTTCATCATTCACCGTCCAATCGGATGAACACTATAGTCCAACCCTTGAACCATAGGAGATTGGACGGTGGATGATGGAGGTACTCATGGGTGCTCACATAAGAGTTGTGTAAGAGATCATTCATATATATATATATATAGAGAGAGAAATATTAGCCTGTGCGTCCCTCCTTGTGCGTGTGAGCGCCGCCGCCGGCCCGCCACGCCCGTCGCCGTTTGTCGCCGGAATTCGTCGTCGTCAAAGCCAAACTATAACCCAATAGGGCCGGTGAACCCTAGGGGGTCAGCGCTGGAGGGATCCCGGTCGAATTCTGGTCGGAATTCGGTCAGAAACGATCGAAATCGCGGCCGCCCGCGATTCCAGCCGGCACCAGCTGCAATCCGGCCGGGGAATGGTTGGGCATGGCGTCCGACCATTTCCCGACCGGGCACGGCATCCGGCCATTCCCCGGTCAGATTGCGATCGGCGCCGGTCGGAATTCACTCAGCCAGTGCCGTCAATCCGCGGCGCTGGCGGATGAAATTTCGACCAGCACCGGCCGGAGAATGGTCGAACGTCGTGCCCGATCATTCCCCGTCCTGTCACCGACCGGCACCGGTAGTGCAAAGGAGAAGGAGGGCGCGGGTCAGGTTGTCGTGCACGCGACGTACAGGGGTAGGTGCTTGGGTAACCATTATATGTGTATATATATATATATATATATATAGGAATGATCTCCTACACAACTCTTA
>JBAMHZ010091890.1:0-16664 GCA_037177395.1 Alpinia galanga | reverse complement strand
TGAGAGTGAGAATAGTACGTAATAGCTAAAGCTAAAATCAAGGTGGGTGAAAGGTGACCATAGTTCCTTTGGCTTCAAGCTCTATTGCGTGCATGGGGAAAATTTGTGACGTCGAGAAGCTTTAGTTGGTGCCCCGTAGAAATGTACGTACTATACGTGCAAATTCTTAGATTTTAGGTTCTTGAATTAGAATAAATGAGAGAGGAACATGCAATTTTCGCACATTAATTGATATATTAACCTTATATGTATATATAGATAGATCTAAATCACAAGAAGGTATGATAACAATAAAAAAAAATACAATATAATCAAGCTAAATAGAAAAGAATACTTGTGATCTAATTAACCATTATTTTCTAAAGCTATATATTTTAGGGGAGCCTCGAGCATGGCAAGTGGCATGCTCAAAAGTCATACTATTATTTTAATAGAGAAGATCGAGCGACCAAACGAGCTAGTGTTTATAAATAAGCAGCTCATCTTCTGGTAAGAAAGTGGAGTAACAAAGGATATATCAGTCATAGTCCTCGGCTAGCTACTTCCCCTACCTCCATCACTCAGATTGATTCAATTCCTTCAATGGGGAGATCGCCCTGCTGTGATGAAACTGGCCTCAAGAAAGGACCCTGGACTCCCGAGGAGGACCAGAAGCTAATCCAGTGCATCCAGAAGCACGGCCATGGCAGCTGGAGAGCCCTCCCTAAACTTGCTGGTGACCTTCATTTCTTAATTAATTGTATGTTTGTCTGCGTCTGTATAGCAATCTTGACTTCAGCCTTCTTATCGAGATATTACACAGGATTGAATAGATGTGGAAAGAGCTGCAGGCTGAGATGGACCAACTACTTGAGGCCGGACATCAAGAGAGGCAAATTCTCCCCGGAGGAAGAGCAAACCATCCTCAACCTCCACTCCATCTTAGGCAACAAGTATTAACCTTACTGAACTATATATACCAATTCCTCTCTTGGCTAACCCCATGTATTTGTCCACTCACTATCTGGATTTGATCCGTTCAGGTGGTCCGCCATTGCCACGCACCTCCCTGGACGCACCGATAATGAGATCAAGAACTTTTGGAACACCCACCTGAAGAAGAAGCTCATCCAAATGGGGTTCGATCCCATGACTCACCAGCCAAGGACTGATTTTTTCTCAGCTCTCCCTCAGCTGATTGCCCTTGCCAATCTCCATGAATTGCTCAATGGTCGGCCGTGGGACGAGAACGCTGCACGCCTCCAAGCTGATGCAGATCAGGCTTCGAAGTTGCAGTGCCTCCAATACCTGTTACAATCTGCAAGCACCATGACAAATAGTTCCAATCTCAGTGGTCTCGGCAACACCACAGCTGCTGACTTGGAGACCATGAGCCTGCTTTGCTCTCAGATGACTTCACCCATGCCGTCTTGTGGTCTTCAGAATATCAACAGCTACGAACAGGTTAACCAGATTTCATCCGTCTTGTTTGAGCCACCTACAAGGCAGGAGAACATTGAGTGCTATTCCACGACTGCGGGGTTTAGCCAGGGAGAAAACACAACACAATATATATCTCCTAATGCATCTCTTCCTCCTCTCGCTGACGCATCAGTTGCCCACCAGGAGAATGCTTGCAGCATTTCTAGCTCTAAAGAGAATGATACCCACTCCTTCTGGCCTGAACTTTTCATTGATGAACACTTCATGGCTGAATTTGCTTGATGACTCATCGCGCGTAATCTTCAGCGTCTCGTTTTCCTGGTAGGTTTTGGATGTTCTGATGTTTGCATATTATTCATGCATTAATGGCTGCTAAATTGGTTCTTGATACCTGTAAATGTATAAAGTCACATATTCATACATATATATATATAAATACTTATTCCGCAAATTCTGCAGCTTCTGCTCTTTTCTACGTACGTACTTTGCTTTTATCTGTACTAATGATTGATTACTTCTACTGGAACTAAAATAGCATTTTCCATGCATCAGCAACATTACATCAACATATAACTACTTCACAATTTTTTATTACTATAACAGTCCAGATTGAATGTAGACGATCAGGAAGGAGGAGGATGAAAATAAAATCAGAAACATCATATTGTATTTTTAATGGCAATTTAGGTATTCGGACTCTAATATTGAAAGTATCAGATAAATCTGAAACACAAACTTACGGACACTAAGAAGTTACGAATACCATTGTTTTTTCAGACACTATCTTTTTCAGAAAAATCAGAATCATCTTTCGCCATATATATATAGTTATGGAAAATCTGGCGCGTTAATGATACAGGAGTGATTTTCAGCTGCACGCACTAGAGAAGGAAGAAACTTACTATCCTACTAGAGTTAGCAACGAGTTCTCGGAATGAAATAAAAAAGAGTAGTCATTTTCAATTTGAGACAAAATCTGAAATTCAGGAAGAAATAGATAACATGACATATGTTCAACTGTTCATACTCTCTTTAAAAAATGACATCTGAAGTCATGAAAATTATACATTTAAGTAGTCTACCGAGGCGACCAATCATTCTCTCGGCTAGAGCAGAACGACATGTCAATCCCCATTCAGAAACACAATACAGTAACACTTCAAAATTCAAAGATAAAGTTAATTAGCAGTTGGAACCTATATCTTTTCTTACAAGGAATAGACCCATAGATATGGCCCATATTACTTGACTAAGTCCGCATGCTTAGTTGGATAATAAGTTATAATATGAGACTTGATTGTGGTTTCTAAGATCTTTCACAAAAATATGTGAACAAGAGTATTTAAATAAAATAAGAAACATCACACTGCCTGATCTCTGTCCATGGGTTAGAGATTAGAGTAAGTATCCCATGTCACTTGTCATATATAACAAATATTTAGATCACACTGCCGTGACTAGATGGCAGCAAACATGGCAAAGTTGGTGGCTGAAAGAAGGAAACCATGGCTGGGAGTGGAATAGCGGAGTCATAACGGATGCTTTAAATAAATTGATTTGTCTATAGTTATGGCATTGTCCGAGCCTTTTCGTAATTCAATTTAGTTTACAAGCATTCTTTTCACAGATCAAGGGTGATGAAAATCTAAAGGCTGGATAATTCAGTTTTAATGATTTTAAAGAAAAAAATTCCAATTACCTAGTTGCATTTTAATTACATACAAACTTGCATAAAGCGTGTTGGTTTCTAGTGCTTTGGTTTTCCAAAGAATTTAGTAAAAGAGATTTGTCAAATAAAAGTGAAAGCATACTTTATTTATCTAAGAAAGAATCTAAACTGGAAAGATTATGCTTATTTCATTAACAGAGTACGATGAATTGAAGCTACATCATTCTAGTAAAGTAAATTCAAGTTCTATTCACTGTAGTAAACACAAATTTCCTTTGTAGAGCAGAAAATTAAGTATACAGTTCATACTAATGTGTAATTTCAATGGAAGGCAATTTGCAATTAGAGCGATTAATTTGTTCCTCCTGTGAAGTTGCATGCAAAAAGTCAAGTACAGATACAATTCCAATTTCCAACCTACAACACTGTCATTGGGTTACTTTTTACAGGCAGACGTTTAGCCGGAAAATGGGAGGTTAGATACTGACCTGTGCAAATCAATCTAATGATGGATATTAATTTAAAGGAGCATCCTTATGGATTCGTCTTTTTCAACTATCAAACTCAAGTTAAGAACGATCTTATTATTTACCTCGAAAGAAGGATAATTAAAAGTTGTGGGGTTCTCATCTGACCAACTCCTATGATAAATTATCTTTAATTTTCTTGTTTAGTAATTAGTCAATAAATAAATACTTGCTAAATTTTTAATTTTTCGTTATTATCGAATTTCCAATGGGATATATGACTACTAAATCGTTGATTTATTCTCTGACATATAAAGGGTCCTGGTTGTATTAATTATGTTGGATACTGAAACATATCCCATACTGTCTTGTTTGGCCTTAAGCGCGGTATTCTCTGATCTTTTGCTGGAGGCCAAAGGTTAAGGGTAACAAAACAATGACATAGGAAATAAGAGCAAATGAATGGATCCTCTTCATAAATATTTTGAGTAAACATGAGAAAACATCATGTTTAGTTGGATAGACTTAGGCTTCAACGATCACCTGAACAGAAGAAACAGGGAAATTATGGTAGGAAAAGCAACAATTACACATCCTGTAGAAGAAGGACAGAACGTAGATCATGGAACAAAATCTTGAGAACTACTAGCTCTTCGAAAAAGAATAGCAGTCACCTCACACTTACACCGAAAATGGGAAACCAAAGAAAAACAACAAAACAACATTTTGCTTCGAAAACATATATAATAATACTCTGAATTGATAAAGTAACAGGTCGTTGTGCTCCCTTGCTTCTTCCTCGGACAGAAAGATAGCTTAATTATGATATGAGATTCTTCTGTTTATCTGCACTGATCAACCTCCCTCTCCTATTGTCGACATTGTAACATTGAGAATGTAGCTCATCACGGTATTTACCATGAGGCATTCATCTAGGAATCGCCTATTCAAAAATTATCACAATCGAAGTGCACTGAAGTACGATATTGTCATGACACTTTATCCTACCACTAAGGCACCAAGATGAACACATAGTGATAACAAAGCTTCAAGTGTTTTGAGTGGAAAAGGAAGTATATCCACAGCAACTCGATGAGAACTTCCCCGCTCGGATCAAGGGTCACCCTAAGGCCCAGGACCAAGCCGAGCAGGCCACCAAGATCTCAGCCGCGATGCAAGAGAAGGCACCGACGACGACCAAGAAGTTCGAGGTCTACAGGTGAAACCCCGAACAACCCCACAGAAAGGCATTCCTCCCATCCTTCGTCGGTACTTAATTATTTCAAGAAATAATCATAATAACAGGACGATTTAATGCTAATTTTGATTTGAAACTGGTGTTGGATGTGTTTCAAAAGATTAAAGCGGAGCAGGACTCGACCCTGTGCTATAGGAGGTCGGATCCTGCAGAGAAGGAATCTGTGGCTCCTACTCCATAAACATTGATGGAAATAACACTGTGGCTTGCCTGAAGTCAGTCGACGCCGACACCTCGAGGGCCACCATGATCATTCCTCTTCCTCATGTGTTCGTGATCAAGGATCTCGTTGTCGATTTCACCAATTTATACCACCAACACAATTATGAATTAACAGATGATATGATTTTCTAGCTTTCAACCCTGCTTTAATTTGGATGCTTACGGGCTAATTGAGACCTGGTTGAAGCTGAATAAACCGGCGCCGGCGGAGGGAAGAGAGTACTTTCAATCCCCCAGCGACCGGAAGAACGAGTGCATCCTCTGCGCATGCTGCAGCGCGGCGTGCCCTGCCTACTGGTGGAACTCGGAAGCGTTCTTAGGACCTGCTGCGCTGATTCATGCTTGTCGATGGGTTGCAGACAGGTGACTAATTAATCAAAACGTTACTGCTCATCCAGCCTGACAAATCTCTGTAGTATATGCTTCTTCTCGCTTATGTATAATTTGTTGATGAATTAAGCCACGACGACTTCACGAAGGAGAGAATAACAGAGGACGAGCACAAGATGTAGGAATATATTTCTACTAGATCCGGCGAGGGCAATTTCTACTATGAGGGCTCTTCACCAGCTACACTAGTATCTTCTCAGTAATTATGATGTACATGTATTCTGATAAATGGACAGAGGAATGAATATTGGATGCCTAACGGCTTGTAGTGGATTGCCAAATGTTGTAGAAAAAGAAAAGTAGATAAATGAACGAATAAATGAATAATCTAATATCGTTAAATTTCATCACGGGCCCTCGACGATTTATTTATCAGCATAAAATTAACATGACCAGACGAACACCGTCCGTTTTATTCTCGTAACCGAAACTTTAGGAGAGTACGATACGACACGATACATCAAAACAAAAGGGCCGATACGGTGGTTTAATCTCCCAGACCCAGAAGCCGGAAAAGCCGGGCAATGACAAGGTCGAAGAAGGGGACCCAGCGAAGCGGTGGATCCTGTTCCGTTCATCGCTCCCCATGCGTCGCGTGCTTCTCCTTCCCAGACGCGATGGCGATCTCGTTGCCGTCCTCGTCGTGGCATAGATCGCTGGTGGCGTAGAGGCGGTACGGACTGGTGTCGAGGGCGAGCCATTGCTCGACGGTGAAGACCTGCTTGCTGCATCCCATGTGAGGGCCGGTGGTGGTGACCTCGACGTACTTGCAGTACCAGCCGTGGCCTCTGCCGGAGCCGTCGGAGGTGAGGTTCATCCAGCAAGGCGGCCAGGAGGCGATGCAGGGGCCGCGGCCGCTGAAGACGTCGAGGTTGCTGCGCTCGAAGTAGTCGTGACCGGGGCCCATAAGGCCACCCCACGACTCCAGGTCTTCGATCAGCACGCCGTAACCGTCTGCGCCGGCGATCGCCAGGCTGATGACCGAGTCCGTGCCGCCCTTCCAGATCGACCCCGTCCGGACGTAGATAGTGTACACGCAGTTGTAGTCGTCGTTGCTACCGCGCACGACCTGTCCGATCATTTGCCCCAGCGACAAAGAAAGTGAAATTTAACCAGATCTGGAAAAAGATGATAGTGTGATGGAAGAGCGCTTACTTTATGAAGGAAGGAAGGGGCGATGGAGGTGACAACGGTGATCAAACAGCAGAGGAAAAGAAGGATGATGAGGGAAGAACTGTGGACTCTGCCGCTGCTCGCCATTTTGCCCTCTCTCTTCTCCTGTGGACCGGGAGTGCGATTGAGGGGAGGCAATGCGAACTTGATTTATCCCAGTTGGGAAGGCCCTTCGCTAATTTCTGTAATTGGCAAGGAGGGCATTGAATGAATTTTTGTTTAACCTCTTAAATTTTTAGTATTTTACTATTATTCACACTTATAAATTTTATAGTTTCCAATGTTAACAATAGAAAGATAAATCAACAGCTAGAAAATGTATATTAAAAAGAGAGATGTGATAAAGGATAATATAAATGACACAAACACAATTCTTATTTTATATATAAATTTATTATTTTTTAAATCATAATTGATTCTTAAGCAGCCTATTCCCTCTTCATTAGTCATTGTTGTTTGAAACTTTTCAATTTAATATGTAAATGGTTGAGTTGGGTGAAAATAATGATTGCAGCTGATTTTGAGCAAAATTTTATTGCGCTTTCACATTCTGCCTATTAAGAAGGATGGAAAAAACGGTAATTGTATTGACGTTGATGCAATTAAGGTCGGTGACACTGTCATCCTATCCATACTTTACCATCCAAACGATTTCTCTCATTGTACGGCCAAGAAGGAGGCGAGTCGAAATAGGAGAGAGAAGGAGACGACGCTGAGAAGGAAAGAGAGCTTGTCTTAACGTCAATGCTGATTAGAAGTCATCAAATGGCATTCTTTGTAGAAACCTTAACATGGAGGGGAACAACCGTCGGATAAAAATTAAAAAAAAAAATCCTTCCTCTGCATCAGCCTGCATTCGCTTCGGAACGAAGGCAGATTTTTACCATAACCTCCGAAATGTCATCATTCATCGTCATGGGGTTCTGTCCCTCTACCATCATTCATCATGGCTGAAGAGTGGAGACTGGAGTTTAGTGACCTTCTTGTCCGGAATTACTGACATCAAGAGGCATTCAGGATATAGGCTAACCATCGCTCAAGTTCTTTAGTACGCTTGTATGTGCTAGCAAAGAATTACTTGCTTGGATCCCTAAACTTGCTTACTGAAGATGAATAGAGATAGGCATTAGAAACAGATAACCAAAGTTTAACGAATTCACTCTTAACCAGTTTGATTTTTGTAGTAGCACAGGCAATAGCTACACCTGCGTAAAGATCAAACTCTGCATTGGGATGCAGAAAAGCAAATGGTTACAAATAACAGCTATTACCTATCATCCTCTAATCATATTGCTGCCTCAGTTGCATCTCTGTCTCGCTCTTCCAAGTAGCATGGCTTGATTGACCCTTCATCCTCTTCAGCTTCTCCTTGTCCTTAATAACTGATCCCTTCTTTTTGTCTGATTCATTTGCATGTTCGGCAGAAACACGATCTCCGCACAGCGGGCACACCATACCACGAGCGTGAGAGTATGTTTTAGGAACTCCACACTGTAAACATACCCTAAAAAAGAAGGAGCATAGTATTAGGCAGGTAGCAAAAGGACCTCTTTTTATAGTTCATTAAACAAAATAAGATTCGCAAACAAGCATGCACTACAATATAGTTCATTACACAATCTTCAGCTAATTCTGAATGTAAAAATCATGCGGTTGCATCATACAGTTAACTTCATATCCAAAAAAGTCATGAACTAGATAATCTACCTGCAAATTACTAATAAAACAAAAAAGTACCTTAACAATTCTGCTGCATCTTTTGGGTTGGGATTTGTTGCAGAAATTATTCTCTTGTTAGCAGAAACTATCCCAGGAGTTGATGAAGGAAAACTTCCTTCTATATCATTTCTTACTCGCTCACGAATCCCCACTAGCTGAGCTTTGGCCTCAACAACAGCACCTGTAATGTCAGATTTGGGTAAATGCAAATAGAGAAACAAGATGGAGTTAAAGGTAAAAGAAAGTAAAAAATAACACTGGAGCATGAAAATGTACAATCAAATTGAAGAATTGAACACACATCCATGATACTATATTTTGTCTCCAAGTCAAAGAGTCATCCATGGTAAGATATTTAATCTGATCCTTCAGGGGACTACAAAAGTACCTTATTAGTTAAATTTGATTTCTCAAGTGACTAAATGCAACTTTATTAACTACCTTTTTATACACAGGATTTATCTTTCAGATGCTGAACAATCCAAAATATAGAGAGTTGATAGCTTTTTTGGTAAGAGTAATTATTTACAAACATCGTATGTATATGGCCAAATTGGGTACTTCAAGCAGAATACTGGCACTTATATCAGCTAAGAGGTTTGTATCTTATTCCTTCATGTGTGCATTGTCAGAATAGAAGAGTAAGATTTTTTGCAAGGTACGGACATAAATTGTTGGTGGGCCACAGAGATGTTTCAATGAGACAAGAGCAATACATCCACTGAATCAGGAATGTATGAAAGTACAACTGTACAGAAGTCAATATTCAAATAGGCAACGCTTGCTGGCTAATGAAACTTTAGGGAAAGACAAGACAAAAAAAATATATATATGTTACTGATATATAAAAAGGAACGTAAATTCCGGTTTAGAATCACGGAAAAAGAATGTAACAAAGATGAATGCAAATGTATGGAAGTGTGAGTTTCAAAATTGTCCAAAAAAGAGTTTATAGATAATATGAACACATTAAATTTATTATCACATTAGCCATGGAAAACTAGAAATCCTTCACAACGGTATTACTCAAACACAAATATGATGCTTTAATCATACACTTCACATTAAATCAAAATCCAAAAAACACTAACATCCATTAAGAAGTCTTCTACAAGATAAGAATAATGGAATGGCAATAGGGTGAGGCAGGGAAACATAAACACAAAAAACAAAAAGAAATAAATGTTAACAAGAGGAGAAAATGGGTTAAAATTTTGGCCCATGCCCATCTCACCATGTTTTGAGATTATACTTTTATCATATTCCAATCCTATTTGTGTTAAGGTGAGGCAGGTCAAATTGTCATCCCTACTGTAAGTTCAACATAGTTAACAAAGTTATGATATAGATTGCATACATCTTTATGGCCTGAGTTTGTCCAACATACTTGAGCTGTCTAGTACACCAATAAGCCATATATCTCAATTATATAGGATTTTTGCTACATGGATCTTGTCTTCTGATTAACAAGATTAAGATTCATTCTCACAAGGTTTTGACATTGATTTTGTTGATTGTTAGGGCCTAGTGAAACCTTCAAAAAAATTTCATTTCGACATGGATCAGAGATTGGATGTTTTATATTTAGGCATGGATCTGAAGTTGGAAGTTTTATATTTGAGATACCCTGTAAGGGAAAAATATATTGATTGAGCAATCTTGGTTGAAATGAGTTTTTTATGCCCATAAATAATTTCTAGGAAAGAGTTAGGGCTCAAAAATGAAGGACAATTAAACTGTACGCAAACTCTAGTCTAGAAAACTAGTAGGTTTGTCTAGATGAAATATACTGTGTTTCAAATGAATTATTAATCAAGCTGAAATTTGCTATGCTTAAATACAATAAGTATTATGAATATGCTCGACCTTGATGTAGGCAACGACAGATCAAGGAGAGATAAAAAAAAATTAAAAATATGGCAATAGCAGAAGGAACAAAAAAAAACTAAAAAGATAATAAAAAATGGGAATATAGAGAGACAATATGAAAGAGGAAAAAGAGAAACAAGATGAAAATGTTTGACAGGATAAAGAGATTCAATAACAAAATAAAGGATGAAAAGATGAAAATATGGGATGCAACAATGAAGAAAGAAGTGACATAAAAAAAAAGAAATGCAATCACAACAGAATGGAGAAAGAAGAGGACGGAAGAATTCATAATTATCCTTGATCTTGATATAATTGAACATGACATATTTGTAATGGCATGCACAAAAGGTTAGCCTTTAAAATCCAAATATTAATTCTACATAGTTAGGCATGTACAAAAGTTGAATATAGCACAAATTAAATTTGAATTGTCAACCAAGAATGCATTGGGCTGTGTGAAGAAACTTCTTTTTTTAAGGCACAGCATGCCAATATAAATTTGTCTAAAGTATCCCTTTGATATTCAGAGAATCCCATGTGAAATTGTCTCTTGGATATGAGGCTTTAGATTAAGGAGCGAGTCTTTGATGGCATGTCAAAATGCTGTTACAATAATTCTATAATATTACAAATTATCATTTGAGAGTTCCCACATGTTCAATAGTTATTTGCAACATAACATGATTGATCTTTTCTCAAGTCAATCATGCAGTTTCTGACATGCTTGTAAAATTGGAAAAGATTTGATATTTCTTTTGGAGTTATCCAATAAACATCTATTCATTATCCGCTTCAAAATTCATGCTTCCTAGATGGTCAGCTACATCAGAGGGTCTCCTTAAAATTGCCACCCTCACTTGGATGCGATCACTATAACTGCAGTCTCCTACTGGACTGGATACCAGCTTGAGAATGTTTAAGGGGATAAGGAGGGCTAAGATTGCATGCCTTGGGTGTCTTCACCAACCTTAAGATACATTAGAAATTTAGATGGCTTTGAAATTATACGTACTTACTCAAATGATAGATAGAATGTCTCAAACCTACTCTTTGGTTAAATGCCCCAGATTTTGAAGCGGTTCACAAAATGCAAAATAACAAATAAAAGGTTTAGGGGTTTAGCATAGGTATGCTTTCTAGCAAATCACCCATTGATACAATGAAGAGCATATATTATAATAACAACGACTATTAGAAGATTAAAAGATAGCTTATATCATTGATCATATAATCCATAGATGTTACCGATAAAATTAATTAAAATAAGGTAACCCATCAAGAAATATCATAAATGAAGACTCATTTAATTAAAAGTAAGTATGCTCGCAATTCCTGCCCACAATTGATCACGAGATCAACAGAACATTTGCAGATAGTTAAGATTGCGATCTAGATCTATCACAAAATCCACCAAGTACGCTCACTTGACTGATCGCAAGTGAGAAACATTATGCAAAGCAGGATCGCATAGGTAACAACAATATAAAGCTAAATGAAATGTGGGCACTGAATCGACTATCTCCAAAGGAAAAGAAGGTGAGAAAGAGGAAACATCAAGTATCTACTAAGAAAATAGATAATTGAAAAATTCTAACGTTCCGGTAATACCCACCAGAAGGCAGATCCTTTTTGTCTCTCCCTGACCTATTCCTAGCCTTCCGATCGAGCACTCCAAGCGCCTCGCGAGTCTCCTCGGGCGCAGCCGCACAATTATTAAGGAACTCCGGAGGTCCCGTGATCTCCAAAATTCCAAGAAAACACGAAAGGCAAGATTTTCACAACCTCGGATCAGCAGCTAAAATGGAGAGCTAAAGTGTAACGATGAGAACGAAGTGATTTACCTCGTTAAATACATCTAGCGCAGAAGGGAGAAAGGAATTGGCGGGCGGATTGAGCGCTTCGTCGAGCGATCGTTTCTTCACCTTCCCTCGCTTGGAACGTTCCCTTAGGGTTTCTTCACCGCTATCGCCCTCTCCTTCGTGGTCCTCTTCTCGCTCGCCTCCGTCGTCTCCGAGTGAAGAAGAAGAGGCAGGAGAGGTTCTTAGGTCGCCCTCTTGTTCATCCGAGGAGTACCCCTGCAGCAGTGTCAGGCTCATGGCCGTTGCCCTTGTCTTCTCGGCTTCGCTTGTGCAGCGAGACGGCGTAGCTTGTTCCAAACCGTTTTATCCCAATTAGTTCTACGACACGATGACCCATCCCACGTAGGTGCATTTATTCAATGGAAATTTAAAATGTGAATATTATTTTTTTTAAAATCATAAAATGATCATCTCAAAAATAAAAATAAAAAAACTTAAAATTTCCTGCTATGCTTCTTTCGATCGAGGCCCAAACCAACTATTTTAAATAAAAGGGCTGAAGCCACTGAGGCATATAGGCCTTCAGGCCCAAGAGACCAAACTTTATGTAGACAAATAAACGGTCCATTGATGAGCCACGTCACTCTGGGATTTGACGACCCAAACCACTCGTAGGTCACTCGGGCAATGAAAAATTGGATATCAATAATTTGTCATTTTCATTTTTAAAAAAAATGTAATTGTCTTTAAAAAAAATCTTTATTTATGTGTTTTTAACTCCGAAAACTCCTCTTAAATAAGTCGCCATCCAAGTCTCAGCAGTATCTTAGTAGGTAATTTATTAAAAACAATTACAGGTGCAGCAAATTAAAAATAAAATTTAAGGGAAAAGAAAGGGTAAAGATTCAGCTAGCGATACTTTCGTGTTACATAGAACGGATTTTCGCCCGGCCAATTTTCTTTCTTTCTTTCTTTCTTTTTTTTTTTCCTTCTTACTTTGTTATTACTTTGGAATGATCAAATAAGGACAAATTAAATTATTTTGACCCCTTTTTTTTCAATCGAACGGAACTCAAAATGACTGAATCGGATGAAGGCTCTGGAGCATTCAATGATAGACAAGAAATAAATGATCCATGTCCATATCACTAACTTGGCTCGTCCATTTTTGCTTTTTAAAAAAAAAAAATTAACAATTTTGTAAAAGCAGACAGCAACATGATCTCTGTCTCTATCGCAAGCTAAGAAGTTGGAAGGCAGGATATTGATCGCTTCCCTCTTTTGTTTTCTCTGGTCAACCAAATCTATTGGAAAAGCTGAGGTCTTCCAGTAAAAAGCCTAGCTTCTAGTACTGTTTTGCATCAGAGAAGTAATCAGCACTTCGAAACAGAACCACCTGCCATTTTTTGGCCATGACTGCAGCAACAAGATGCACAGTCCTCCACAAGAGGGGCTACAGCCCTTGGCATGCACTATAGCACCCCAGCTAATCGCATTACATGGCAGTTCCTATTCCTCCACAGCTGCAGCACAACGCAAGAGGCCATCCTTGCTACATGCCAAGGCCCCCCTCTGCCCTCCTGACAAAGAATATGGAGGCCAGGAACTCAGAAGAGCCCATCGCCATTAACCGCTCTAGCCTGGGGACCCCTGAAGCACCAGCCCGGAGCCTCCCCCCATACTATGCACTCCATGCAACGCACGTATGACGATAATTTACGCAATCCGAGTTTAGTTGTTGATCCATCGACGTGCATTAACTAACCGTCATGTGTGCATATTAAATGATGTAAAGTTAATTCACTTGTCTTTCTTTTTTCTTTTTTTTCCTTTCTAATTCTGTTGCTCACATTACAAAGGGGCATTCTTTCTTTGATTTCGACTTTATGTGATCATCCACTCCACTGTTCCAAAACCAGTATCCTTTCCTGTTTTCTATGGGCTCGATCCTTGCATGTCGCTTGCTTTTCGGTTACTGCCCCGGTATCAGAGATTCCTGTTGCATTTTCGTGAATTATTTACTTGACTTAGACACCAATAATGTGCTCAACACAGTGATCAGCCTCTTTCCACTCGGTAAAAGGTGGAGGAGAGCTCTGTAAATGGCATGAAGGCTGAGCAAAGGCATGCGAGTTGAAGTGGAATCCAACCATATAGATTCCTCAGTCAAGGATATTCCATCACATAAACTTACGTATAAGACAAGCAGTAGCCACTAACTAATAATTCTGAGATTCCAAACTCGTTGAGATCCAACGTGGCCATGTTATATAACGTTCTGGAGTACATGTGATTCCTAAGAACCATAGTTTAATCGAGCAGGTCATGCGTGCATTAGTTGAAGCTACCACTGCCTTAATTTGTCTCAGATTTTATAAGAGCTGTTCTTGCAAAACCAGCTGTCTTTATATTGCTCAACATTTAGTCTCATTTTTTATTATCCATATTCATATGGCCGTCTTTGTGGAACCTACACAGTTGCATCAATTTCCATTTTCCTAACAGTTACGTTGTCCTTCATCAGGTTGATGTGACTTGGTAATGGGTGAAAGAGGATAGCGATGGGACCCCTATACTAGTCTACTTCTCTCCTTCTCCCATAGACTTCAAATCATAAGATGTCATACCTTCAATGGCATTAGGCAACCATCACCAATAATTTAAGTTCCTCCTCTCTTGGGCACTGTTTTAGTATCTGCCACCAAAAGCATGCATCCGGCTAAACTTGGCACGAGAAGGCAACTCTGACAGCTTCATCTCTTAGAGATCTATCTTAAATCTTCTCTTCTCCAGCACATGATTTTCTTTTTCATGCGTTAGATTTCACAAAGGGACACATGTGCATAAACATAGGTCAATTAACATGAAGTTCCTGAAGCTAGAGATGTTAAGTTGGTAGGTGTTTTCTTTTATGCTCTAATCTAGCGCGCGCTGTGATGCTGTATTTTCCTCCTAAAAGAACAGTACATTATTGCTCACATTCAACAAAGATGGAACATATGAGGAAACGAATGTGGATCGAGAACGATGCAGGAAGAAATGGGAGTCTGCAATGGATCATGCATGATTGGGAGCCATGACCTGAAGGAGGAGCAGATGTGGAACTTGTCAATCATGGATGTGAGAAATAAAGGAAACTGAAGGACCACCTGAAAACTACAGAAAGCACAAATTATTAGCTGCCACACCTTTTTTAACCTTCCATGAATAATTCAGAACGTGGATCTCTGTTTCACTCATGTTCAGAACCCTTCCAATTCTAGTTCCATAGATCTAGATCACGAAAAAGAATATGTCAGCATCAGTAACCTTATAAGCAGCAAAGCTAGTGCAAATTCTGAAACATGTGATGATTGATGGTGTGTGACATGGAAGAGTCAATCACTTAGTTTGCAGTTTAGATACCATAGTTTTTTGAGAATTTTAGTAGTCTTATGACTTCAATTAAATTAGTTCTCACGTCAGCAATATTTATTAAGTTAATTTCTGCTGGGAGCCATATTGTCCAAGTGATGTATATGGACTGATGCATATTAATAAAGGAAAATAATTAATCCCAGGTTAGTTGTTGATTGAGATATGGTGAGCTTAACGAGGAATATAGAACACCATCAAGCATGAAGTATATTCACATAAGCATTACAAAATCTACTTAGTTGGGACCATCAGCTGCATTGGTTTGAGGAAAACCAAGTTGAATATGGCAGCAGAATCAAGTCATGTCCTCGTACATCAATTAGTTTACTAATCTTATTATTGGTTCTAGTCCACAAAAAGGTAATTAAAGATCTTTACTTACCCAAGTTTTGACAAGTGATTGTGAAAACATATCATCAATCAGACATCCAACTAGAAGAATATCCCACAGCCAGAATTAAGCATTTCTTCGCAGAGAAAACAATCGTTATTCCTTCTTTCTTGAATGTCCACTAATTACAAAGTTCTACCTATTTTGGAGGTGAGCTCGGTATCCCGAGTGATTACATAGACCGTAATTCAATCCCATAAAAGCTTCCATAGGCACCTTCTCATCCTATTTACAAAAACGAGCCTTCATCGACGCGCGCTTCCACTCGACGAGCCGCACCAAGAAGTCCTTAACCTGCACAAACGAATCAAGCTTAAAGCCATAAGCGATTTGGCACATGATTTTGTTATTAAGTGCTCCCTTTAGATGAAGTGGAGCTTCATAATATATATAAAAGATCGTAGGATAGAGGAGCATTCATGAGCACTTGCCTCAGATGGTTCTTGGAGGGAATAGGTGGCATTTGTCTCCTTGGGGAACTTTGAAACAAGGATTCCAAAACCTTGTCCTCTGTCCCTCAAAACCTATCACAGAAAAAATATGACGTTAATGTTTACACCGCTAGTTATTTAACCTAGCTTGTAAACTAGCACGGCTTATGTGAAGATCACCTTGAATGCATCTTCATCAGTGCGATCATCGCCAATGTAAACCGGCATTACATTCTTGCAGTCGGCGTATCCTGCGAGGGAAAAGAAGATTGTTTGAAGGTTAATAACGGCAGAATTTATTTATTTATTTATTTTTGATGGTCTTGGAACTAATTAGCGAATGAACCAAAATGATGGATGTGAAGTTAACGCATGGTTGTGGCATACCAAGTGATTCCAACAAGAACTCTAATGCCTTCCCTTTGTCCCATTTA
>JBAMHZ010091782.1:0-16665 GCA_037177395.1 Alpinia galanga | reverse complement strand
GCTGCTACAATCACACAATATTATACAGTTGTAACAGTTATAAGATTATAACAGTTACAAATACAATGTCAGAAAAATAAATAAATTATTTATATCGTAGTAATTGTGATTCTTTACTGCTATAATATAATATTGCTTAAAAATGAAATATCAATATTGTGATATAGATTGTATATGTTAAAAAAATTATATTATTAATCAAAGTCGAAACGACTATGTTATTAAATGAAAAAAAGAGTGTTAGTTATGACAATTCTACTATAGAAAAAAAAAACTCTTTTCATTTGTATCCAGAATTATATTTAATTAAATATAAAATAATATAAATGCACGTCGTTATATGGCTTTCTAGACACAATAATGTATTGATTATTCAGCGACGCTGATATAGCTTTCTAGTTTTTTCAGAGAATGCCACGTGGCGTGCTTAGGGGAGAAGTTGCACCCTTGTACTTAAAAAATAAAATTTTAAAATTTAAAATTTAAAACATGAATTAAAATACGAGTTCTTAATGTTTTTAAAATTTTAATTTATAAGAAATTGTCACGTGCAGTGGAACATGACGAGTAGCTCATTTAATTATGGGACCCCCGCATCGTTTTCACTAAATAATAACGACGCAGAAAATATATATCTATTTCGGAGGCTTTAAAATCTCCTTATCGTGTATAATTATTATAGACGAAAATAAATAGTCATTTTACACTTGACAAGTTGTGTGTGTCTCACGTGGTCAGCTGGCAATTATGAACAAAACATGCTCGATCAAGTTGTCTCTATCCGCTCTCGCCGCATCATATTCACATCACACCATCAAAAAATTCACATGTCTTGCTAACGACTATTATTATTATAAAAATATCTAAACATTTTATTTTAAATAATTCAACTAAAATATCTATTTATTTAAATTATAAAAATAATAATAATCATACATCACCATTTCGAGTCATTTCCGCACTAGGTGTGTACTAATACCTGTGCAAGAGGACAGAGAAAAAAAAATGCATTCAGATTGCACTGCTATAAATTTTAAAGCTATCTTTAAAAAAAAGAAAAAAAGACATCCCATCAGATTATTATTTTAACTAAAAAATCAAATAACTTTTAAATAAAGTTAATTATTTAAAATATCCTGTTCCATACCGTTTACCACGCTAATCGGACGGGTATAATTCGTCGTGTGGTTTTCAATCGATGGACAAAAAGCAAGATGCAAACAGGTCCACAGTTTACAGCTGTACAGGGATGACATGTAATTTCAATTCCAAAAGACAAAAATAAATTTTGCAGAATAAAATAAAAAAAAATAATGAACTATGAGGTGAGATCTACTTGCGTCGTTCGCGAGAATAAATGCTTATGGACGGACCCACCAATTATTGACTTCACATTACTCATTAAACCTAAAAGAACTGTCGGATTTATTATTTTTTTTGAACTATTTTCTAAATATCAAATTGTAAGGGTGCCTTTCGTAAAATTTCAATTTTAGTTTCTATTATATTGGCAATCGATGGTTTAAAAAAAAAATGTTTATAATAATAATAACTTAGCACTCGAGTAGCACGTGGAGATTGGTATACTTCCTTCAGACGTGCTTCTTCACCGTCGCGTTCGCTGGATCTGGATCTGGATACATCTATTCTGTGTGTGTGTGTTTTTTTATTTATTTTTTATAAAATCATTTTATTAATGCAGTAACAAAATAAACAGCTAATTCAATGTCCTCTCCAGTAATTATAAAAGTAAAATAATATTTTATTTCAGATTTTTATTCCATTTCCTAAAAAAAGCCACAAAGCGTAGGATAAAATATTTTTGTTTTTATTTCTTTTAACGACAATGTTGGCTATTATTAATCGATGTATAAATTCATTACCGCGACACCTCCAGCGCAGCCAGCCTGCAGTTCTGCCGCTTCTGCTACAGGGAGAGGGAGAGGGAGAGGGAGAGGGCTCGAGCTCGAGCTCAGCCATGGAACTAGAACGAGGTACTAATCGAATCGATTCCCCCTCCATTTCTCACTCAATCCGCGCATTTTTCTTATTCCTCTGCGAATGTGTCCGCCGGATCGGTTCGGTTGGCAGTGCCGCTGCTGAGGGTGTTCGAGTCGGCCTCCGGGGCGTGGGAGTGGGCGTGGGCGGCGGAGGCGGCGGCGTGGGGGGTGGTGCGGGCGTGGGTGGTGGTGCCGGCGCTGAGGGCGGCGGTGTCGATGTGCCTGGTGATGTCGCTGGCGGTGCTGGTGGAGAAGGTATCGATGGCGCTCATCAGTCTGTACGCCAAGCTCTTCCGGCGCCGCCCTGCCCAGATCTACAAGTGCGACCCCTTGGTCGCCGACGAGGAGACCGGCTCCGGCGCCTTCCCCATGGTACTGGTCCAGATCCCGATGTACAACGAAAAAGAGGTAGATATGCGCATTAACTACAATTTTGAAATCATCGATCCCATTTCATCCAGATTTGTTACTCACATACCAATTACAAAGCCTCTTGACTTGAACACTGAGATTGACTTGACTTGGAGATGACTGAAACAAGCAAACCACCAAACTAGCACGTATCAATTTGGCACATGCCTGAGATAGCAATCCATGTCGGCTTCCAAACACACCAATCAAGCTTGCCGTTTATTCTGGCGCCCTGATGAGCCAAACTTTATCTGGTTTTCCCATCTAAACAACATCTTCATACTTGACTCTTCTTTCTGAAACACAACAATTTCTTCCGATCCAAACATCCCACAACCAAGCTTGGCATCTGTTCCTCAAAAGTCTATTGCTTATTCTGACACTGGTAAGCTGTCCTCTTTGAAAAGCCAGGTGTGAGCACTGGCACATTGGTTCCGGGCAATACTGCAACCATGTGCCAACTTCCTCTTGCACAGACACATATTGAATGAAATAGATAGATGTTCACGAGTTTCCAGTTCAGCATTATATAGTCCACAAAAGATATTTCTCGACTGCACTCCCTTGTATTAGCCTTATGGTTACCTACAAATTCCCGAATGGAACAGTAACAGAATCAACAAACATAATCATTGAATATTTTGATGGGTTTGTTGAAATTGGGATGAATTATGGAGGATGTACTGAGACACGGATACGTAATGGTTTTTTAACTTGAGTGCAGGTATATCAGCTGTCGATCGGAGCGGCGTGCAACTTGTTGTGGCTGCAGGATCGGATCATCATCCAAGTGCTCGACGATTCCACTGATCCAGCCATCAAGGTTAACAATTTTTATTTATTTGTTTATTACTATTTTAAATAAATAAATAAAATCAATCGGATGCTAAATCAGTGGAGGCGACTAATAATTGCCCTTTTCCCGTAAATCAAACGGTCGGATCTATGGAAGGCAAAATGGAGGAGGTCGATGCGGACAAATGGACTCGGAATTTGCTCACTTGTTATCGCGTTGGGTGGTTGATGGCTGGCAGGCCCCAGGCGGACTCGCACTCCTGATTGGACAACTCCAGATAATTATAATTTAAAAATAAAATACGGAGAAAATTTCTAAAAATAAAGGAAACCTGGTGGTTTTCTAATAAAAAAAGGGGCCTATTTTCTTGCAAAAATGATTTTTTTAATATAATTTTCAGGAACTGGTGAGGAAGGAGTGCGAGATGTGGGCGAAGAAGGGGAAGAACATCCGGTACGAAACGAGGGCGAACCGGAACGGGTACAAAGCCGGGGCGTTGAAGGTGGGGATGACCTACGGCTACGTCTCCACCTGCGAGTTCATCGCCATGTTCGACGCCGACTTCCAGCCCTCCCCCGACTTCCTCCACCGCACCGTCCCCTTCCTCGTCCATAACCCTAATATTGCCCTCGTCCAATCTCGGTGGAAATTCGGTACTGATTTCTCTTCGATAAACATCTCGACAGTTTTTTTTTTTTTTTTTTTTTTGAACTATAAGTTCGATTTGATGAGATTCAGCGTCGATCGACGAAATGCAGTGAATGCTTCGGAGTGTTTGATGACGAGAACGCAGGAGATGTCCATGGATTTTCACTTCAAGGTGGAGCAGGAGTCCGGCTCCACGGCTTACGCATTCTTCGGTTACAATGGTAGATTAATGAGATTATCAGTAAATTTCAAATTTTTTTCCTTTTTACAAACTGATAGCAGAAAATCTTGTTGGTTGAACAGGAACTGCTGGTGTTTGGAGAATTAAAGCGATCGAGGAAGCCGGAGGTTGGCAAGATCGAACCACAGTAGAAGACATGGATTTAGCAGTAAGGGCAGGTCTCGCAGGGTGGAAATTTGTATACCTTGGCGATGTCAAGGTGTGTCATTGATTAATTCTTCTATCATTATCTAAAGTTCTAATACCCAATTTTCTCTTAAACTAGAAAAAGGTTTCCCTTTTTCTTCTGCTGTAATTTAACTTGCGGCTTGTTAATTAGCATGGTTTGGCTTGTTAATTATATGTTTCTCTACTTTTGTCTGTTAGGTCAACAGTGAGCTACCAAGCACCTTCAAAGCGTATCGATATCAACAGCATCGTTGGTCGTGTGGGCCGGCGAATCTATTCCGGAAAATGTTCTGGCATGTTTTAACCTCCAAGGTCAGTACCGTATTCTTGAGTCTCGAGAAAAAGATTTGTATGATGGAGCTTGGTGTGGTCAGATCATTATTCTTGTTTCCCTCTCTTTTAAAAAACGCAGGAAGTTTCCATTCGGATGAAATTTTATGTTATCTACAACTTCTTCATTGCAAGAAGGATCATCTCTCACTTCGTGACGTTCCTTTTCTATTGCGTGATCATCCCTGCCTCAGTGTTCTTCCCGGAAGTTGACGTCCCTGATTGGGGAGTCATATACGTTCCCACCACAATTACTCTCATCAATTCAATTGGAACTCCAAGGTTTGTGTTCTAAAATCACTGGTTTTCTAAATATTAATGGCATCAGGCATGCACAAACTATCCCCTTTGTATAGGCCTATATATAGTTAGACGGCCCATTGTTGAGTTGCACTAAAGCGTTTACTGTTGCAGTTCCTTTCATTTGGTAATCTTCTGGGTGTTATTCGAGAACGTCATGTCGCTCCATCGTTGCAAAGCGGTCCTTGTCGGTTTATTCGAAGCAGGCAACAGTGTCAACGAGTGGATCGTCACTGAGAAATTAGGTGACAAAGCCAAATCCAATTCCTTACCCAGCAAAAAATTCAAATTTAAGCTAAAAGACAGGTATATTAATTCCCTCCTCATTTTCTTTCCTCTAATGATTTAACCTCCTTCCGCAGTGAATTATAACTTACGATTAAAAATACATTTTTCTATACCTATATGTTCGAAATATTCACTTATAGATTTCTCAAAACTATATACTCATTTACCTCCATGCTCGCGATCAGTTTACATTTTATACTAATCCAGTGTTTTCATTTTCACTTACAGGTTTAGTTTGTTGGAAATTTCGATTGGCATGTACCTAATGGTTTGTGGATGCTACGACTTAAAATTCGGCAATGATTCCTTCTACATTTACATTTTCCCCCAGTCTATTACATTCATTACCATGGGCTTGGGCTACGTGGGCACAATCATTCATACGGACAAGTAAGCAATCCAGCAGAGAAGACTGAACCAGTTTAACCCTGAGCTCAACAACCCGATTGAACTCGGTCAGTGATAGCCATGAGCTTATTCGATTGATTTAGCATTTGATTATTTAGAATTAATTGATTAGGACATAAGAATAAATGCATGCATCCCAAATAAGTTTAGATGCACGTATCTAATTTTTCTTTATGTAGCTTCGGATGCAAGGTTGGTTGCCATTGAATCAATCCAACGTTTTGTAGAATAAAATAATCTTGTTTGTTCACAAGGACCTTGTTTAAATTGGCAATCTATTAAAAAAAAATTACCACACATGAACACTCCATGTGCTTAATCGACCAGCTCTATTCTTCAGCAATGATAATTATTCATAAAACACATAAATGAAAGTTTATGAAATGAAACAGCCAGGAGAGTCCATCAACACATTTTAATTGAACTATCTAAAGTAACAAATATTTAATGAAAAAACATTCTTGTTTACAATATGAACGATTAAAGGGCATAAGAGTTCAGATAGGGCTAATACAATTTGTAACCATCATATCGGCTGTCAAAACAATAGGGAAACTGAATAATTTCATCACCATCTCATCCCCAATTCTTAAAATCACGAAACGCAAAAGAAAGACTTTTGGCATCAGATCTCGAAGGTGATATGATTGGTAACATCACAAGCTTCAGACGCAAATTACCCATTAAAATCAACAAATCCTCATCTGCCATGAATACGATCGCAAAAGATTTAAAGTTTTTATGTGATAATCATTAACGTGCCAAGCATTTTATTCGGTTGGCAAGTAAAATGATGATCATGACAACACAAAATCTAGCTTCAAGGGAACGAGTACATTGGGAATGGAAATAATCCTCAATGACCAGATAGTGAAGCAAAATGACCTTATATAGTGAAGCAAAAAAACCCATTCGTTACGTGATGGAAGCAGTGAAGACAGTAATTAGAAGTAAATATATCAATTTGAAGCAGAATTTGGTGATTGCAACTCAGTCCCTTAGATGTTCTTTGATAATGCGATCATATCCGCAAAAATCATTACAGGTCTGTAGACTCATCATCGTCGCCCAAAAATTAGGTCTCGAAGTTCTGTGCAATCCAAAGCACTGAAAGGGCAACAAAATCCATATCGACGTGACTAAGAAATCGATCGACAGATAGCAGGGAACACGTAGAACAGATAGTATAGAACCCAGCGCATCCGAGGAGGAAACAAACAGTCGAAACAATGACAGATAAAAGCCCATTCGAAGGCGGAAAACAGGACAAAACGCCGACTTGATTCGCAGCGAAAAATAAAACGATCGACGGAGAAAACACCTGGCAACGTTGGTCGACTTTACATGAAGACTACGGCGGCTTCAGAGAGAAGCTACAGCTCCCGCCTCCCGGCGTGGCAACTGAATGAGAGATCAAACTGCATAGCAAACGATGGAACGATGGGGAAGAAGATACGAAAGGGGCTACAGACATCGCACATATCGGCGCCTTGGCGATGGAAGAGGGACGACATGACTTATTTATAGGATCGAAGAGGCGAGACGTGCTCAAATGAAGGGTTCTTGTTCTCTCACAGCTCCTATTCGATGGACAGATTTGGTCTCGGAAACCCTAATTCGTCCGGTGCGGGTTTAGGGTTTGTAGCTTCTTCCGCGAACGTGGCTCTAGGGTTTATTTCAATTTTTTTAATAAAATAAAGCGAGTTTGGGATATTCAAAAAAAAAAAAAAAACTCCTCGAATATCAGAGTCCCGACCTATTTTATAAATGTGCATGTCCATGACAAAATTTATTTATTTTCAAATATATTATTAATATCTTTTGCCTGTTAATAATACAACAATTGTCACGAACTACACAAATAATGGGTTAGGTTATACGGTTTTGATATCCTCATGATGGTATAATAATAAAGATTGTACGATAATTCTTTACTTGTCATTGTCATCGTCGGTTGTTGTTTGGCTAAATCTTGATCAGAACGAAGCCCGATCAAATTGTGGCCAAATTTTAATTTAATTGTGGTCAAAATTCAATTGTATTATAGCCGCCAACAACAGCGCTGGCGACCGCAATTCAATTAAATTTTGATCATAATTCAGTCGAAATTTAACTCCGATTCGATCAGAAGGATATCGACAACAATCTTAAAAGATTTAAGAGCAGAGCTATAATTCTCATCGCTCCGACAATGCACAAACACTTTGACAACGCACTAAGAGAAAATACTGTACATTTCTCGTTACTATGCAATCGCAATCGATCAGACGACAAAGGATGCGTCACGCACAGGCACGCACTAATGGATTACGTAGAGTATCAACTCTCTTAGGTTATATGATAAAAATATTATCCTACATAATTTATCAATGAGCATCCGTAAATATCTCTATTATTCATCACTAGATCACTTATACATTACAGTCTAATATTTAAACTTTATAGGATCAAATGATAAATAATAAAAATACTCACAGATATTTATGAATAAATTGGGTATGCTAACATTTCTAATATGATAAATATTAAGTTAAATTGTTGTGATAAATACAAAAGTCCATACAATTATTGTTATCTATTTAGTATTTAGCTCGTATGGTAAATCAAACAAATAAAAGGAATAAGTTAAAGCGGTTTTATCATTAAAGTGAAGAATTATTATTTACAAATCTCCAAAGGCAGAATTAAACGTAAAATCCGTCCACAGCAGAGTTGTCTTACCTAATATTTTAATCGCATGAGTTGAGTTTTTTTAAAAAATATTTATAGATTAATTTTGAAGTCTTTTGTACTAATTTTTAGGTTCATTCGAAAAATAATTTAAGCCACTTAGACTATATTTAATACGTTGATATAATAAAATATATAATATAATAGAATTAATATTACATTACTATATTTAATTAAAATTTATAATATAATCTTGATTACAAGAGTGATTATATTTCTTTATTTGATATTTATTTTTATCATACGTCATCAATCATCGATTATTTTAATAGATTTACAACTTACGACGGACCAACGGCCGACCAACAATCGACAATTGGCCAATGATTGGGCACTAGCCAATGATTGGCCAGTGCCCGGCGGCGATCGGCTGGCGGTCGACCAATGCCCGACGGCCGATGGCGACTGACCGGTGCTCGACGACCGCAATCAGCAGTCTTTAGTCGTCGACCATCGGGATTAACTTGTGTTGACCTTTTAATGTAATATGAATTATATATGTTTTATTCTATAATCCAGATTACAAGATTACTTTATATTTTATAATTCAAATTATATTATGTTACTGTATTAAAATCATACCAAACAAATTGAAATATCAATTATTTTTTATACAAATTGTATGATGAGATAATTAATTTTAAGTTATATTGTTTATAAAAAAAATCAGAATGAAATTATCCATTGTGTGAGGCAAAAATTATAACAGTAAATTCCTTTACATACTAATATTAGAAAGCTACGATTAGAATCAGTAAATTCGACAAAAAGAAGAAGAAAACAAAAGAGAGAGAGAGAGAGAGAGGAGGAATAAAATATGTTGTTTACTGTGGTGGGGAGGATTCCAGAGCCGGCGGACGCAAAGTTGACTCCTCTCCTCGGCGTCCTCTTCGCTTCGGAGAGGGAGAGAAAGGAGGGCGGACTGGCCTTTAATCCCATTGCCTTGGCTTAATTAATCGACCAAAAGCAACGAACGTGATTAATTATAAATAGCGATTAGCGAAATAAAATGAATGCTTAAAAGATTATAATAATTAGTGGTTACCGACGAAGTCGACGCCGAGGAAGCCGTTGCAGAACCGGCCGGTCGAATGATGTCGTCGGTAGTCGACTCCATAGGGCGGGAAGTTGGCCTTCGGCGCATTTTCCGGCAAGTAGTTGTTGTTTCCGACGTCGGCCGTAGAGTCTCCGAACACGTAGATAGCCGGCAAAGTTGCGCCGGAGATGGCTGCCGGCCGGAGAAGAAGGTGGTGGCAAAGGAGGAGGAAGAAGATTATCTTGTTCATCGTTTATCTAGAGAATTATGCTCGCCTCTCCGGTTGTGCCATAGGCTTCGAATTTTATACACATCCAACCTTAGAAATGAGCGATTATTATTTACTTTTTCTAAAATTAGAGCAAAAACAATATACAAGTCACCCCTTCAATTTTATGTTTTCTTCTTTTGAAAATGTCGGCCTCTACCTAAAATTTTCATAACTTTTCTTTTTTTTTTTTTGCTTTTATATAACATGTAACATGTTTTTAATTTTTAATTGAGTTCGTTTATTGCATTTTGTTGAGTTTGTAATGAAATTTTATGCTAGGGAGTTTTAATTTTTTAAAAAAAAAATGTAATTTAAACGTTACAAGTGTGCAATACCAAATTTGAAATATGAAATCATCTAGGAACAAAATGAATAATGTGAATGTAAACATAACTTCGCGTGTAAGACGTTTACAAGTAGATTTCACGTGGAGAAATTAAATTAAAAATTATATTAATTCTAAAATATTTAAAATACGTGACTTTTTTAAATGAAAAAAAAATTACTTTTAGTAAAATTATAATCATTTTCTATCTACTATCAAAATATAAATATGTCAGAATTTGATCGGGTCGGAATTCGGTTGCATGATATCGAGCGACAAGCAAACCAAGCGATGAGAGGGACGATGGCCACATGATGACGAGCAATGTGAATTCCTCATTCGCATTGCGTACATACGAAATCGTGGCCTAGAATATCAATAATACATTACTCACTTGGTCTCCTGCTGACTCTTCCTAGTGCACCCATGATCCGTCATCGAATTCGTGCGTTGCCTTTACTATGGTGCTCCTCATAATACATCGTCCTTACTACACATCGTTCCTCTCTATGTATACTATAGTTCAATCCCTAAATCTATCAAAGGTCATCTGCATCGTCCTCTTGCTTTAATCGAACGTATGCACCCCTCTCGCCGCGATCCAATCACCATCCACTCTCTCATGATCCAATCACCATCCACTCACCCGCAATCTACCATGACACATGCAGTCCCTAGTAACTCACCCCACACAATCTTTTCTATGTGAACACTAGCAGCTCAGCATTGCTAATGGATTGTTGAATTCCAACATAACTCACCCTAAATTCAACTAAATCATAGTCAAATTGTAATTAAATTTCAACTTGAATTCTAACTGAATCAAGACTGATTTTGACTGTATCATAATTAGATTTTAACTGGATCACAATCAAAATTCGGTCTAATTGCAATCATTAGCATCATGATCACCAACATCACCACGACCATGAATATCATTTTGTAATTACTACTTCGCTGGCTGGGCTCTCTGTATAAGCAAGTAAGATCCTGGAATTGGTACCAAGAAGTGCCAACCAGTCACTCTCCTTAACTGACTTTCCACTTTCAAAGTCAAGGCAATTTACTTTCAATTTGAAAACGAAAGTCTCATCAATCTTAAGTCGAACCTATCCGCATCATTCGAATTTGGTCCTTGCTACCATGCCTTTCATTACTCCCTATGATAGAAGACACACCGGCTCTCTTTAGTTACCCTTGTGTAAAAAGAGAATTTATTTGTCCTCAGTGTCTCTATCAATTGATCTAGAAAATAAATTATGAGGAGCACTTTGTACCCGATCAAAGGCTAATGCGAAAAAATATAAAAAATATTTTTAGATACTTTTGTGCAAAAGATAATTCGCTAGCTCTTAGTGCCCCCGCCAATCGATTCCACAACCAATACAGAAGAGGTAAATCAGGAGAAGTACTTTGTGTCCAATTAAAGACTAACATGGCAAGAGGACAAGTACTCTAAAAAGATTTATAATCCCTAAAAATTAACCTTTATTCTCTTGTACAAATCTACTATTATACTAGACACGATGCCCCTCATATCACTTAAAAGAAGAGGGAGAACATTCCTATCTTATGGCATGTAAGCGAGCTAATACGGCATAGTCTAGGAAAGAAGAGAAGCATCAGCTGCGCGTAAAGAACCCAAAGTCAAACGGCGCAACAATTAAACAAAGACATACTTTTGATTAAAATCAGAATGATTTTCTTTCAAGTTAACAACTAATTGGATGTTCCTCCATAATAATCCAAATAAAATTGCTCATTTTATGACTTATAATATTCGACCAACATGAATCATGTCAGAGTCGACCAACATGATTTTCTTTCAAGTTTTTGAAGGATTAAATAAAGCATTACATTGAACTTGTTGCAGAAGATGCAAATTAAAGCTTGCTTCCTCCTTTCCTAAATATGGTTCCCATGGCCTTAGCCTTCTCCCTCAACAGAAACTTTTGAGTTTTGCCTGTAGAAGTCTTGGGGAGATCTTCAAACACGATGGTTCGAGGAGCCATGTAATGAGGCAACCGAGCGCGACAAAACTTCATGATTTCCTCTGCAGTAACACTAACACCATCCTTCAGCTTGACGAAAGCACAGGGGGTCTCACCCCAGAAGTCATCTGGCCTTGCAACCACTGCTGCCTCAAGGACTGCAGGGTGGCTGAAGAGCACAGATTCTACCTCGATCGAGCTTATGTTCTCGCCACCTGAGATGATGATATCTTTTGAACGGTCCTTGAGTTGGATATAGCCATCTGGTTGTCTGACACCCAGGTCACCACTGTGGTACCATCCTCCGATCATTGCCTCTGTTGTTGCCTTTAGATCCTTGTAGTAGCCGTTCATCACTGTGTTTCCCCGGAACATCACTTCACCGATTGTCTTGCCGTCAGCAGGAAGGCTTTTCATTGTGGCTGGATCTTTTACATCAACCTCCTCCATTCCAATGTGATGAAGGCCCTGGCGAGCCTTGAGCCTTGCTCTTTCTTCCAAAGGTAATGCATCCCACTCAGGTTTCCAAGTGCAAACAGTTGCCGGACCGTATGTTTCAGTAAGGCCATAACCATGCATAATGCGAAAACCAAGCTCTTCCATCTTGGACATGACATAGGGAGGAGGAGGAGCAGCACCAGTCATCATGCTTACTCTTCCGGGCAGTGGCTTACGCACTGTGATCGGAGCATTTATAATCATGTTGAGGACCGTCGGTGCTCCACCCAGATGGGTAACCTTGTGAAGAGAAATGCTGTCAAATATGGCCTTTGCTGTAACATTTCTCAGGCAGATATTGGTGCCACCTTGAGCAGCTATGCCCCATGTAAGGCACCACCCATTGCAATGGAACATAGGCACTGTCCATAGATATACTGGCATTGTTGTAATATCATTGAAAAGAATTGTCGCAATCGCATTCAGGTATCCACCTCTGTGGCTGTAGATGACTGCTTTAGGCCTTGAAGTAGTGCCAGAAGTATAGTTTATTGAGATTGGGTCACATTCATCAATAGGCCAATTAATCTGAAAGTCAGGAGAGGCATCTCGCAGAAGGGTCTCATATTCTGGAATAGTTGATCTATGAACACTACTAATTGTGCAATCGGAGTCAGCAGTATCTAAGATTATGATGATTGTAGGAAGGTTGGCATTGGATTCAGCAAGAAACTTTAGTGCCTTTTGGACAATGTCAAGAAGGTGAGAGTCGACAAAGAAGACTTTCGACTCTGAATGCTTAAGTAGAGTGGCAACCATTGCTGAGTCATGCCGTGTATTGAGAGTGCAGAGCACAGCACCAGCCATAGGGACTCCAAAATGTAGCTCATACATTGCAGGAATATTTGCAGCAAGTACAGCAACCTTGCCATACCAATGATATGAGAACAATGGTTTTAAGTACAAGTTAACCATGAACACAAAGTAGTTTATTGACTGATAGTCAGTTCATCACAGGCGTACCATCTAAAGAATGGATGAAAATGAAAGTGATAATACAAAACACAATGATCTTAAGTAGGTAGCATGATCTATGCAATCTATATATGGAATTTGGGGAAACATGTGATTCATGCTGTCACTATCAAGAAAATGTTTAATGCAATCTGATTCTCAGTGTTAGTCAAGAAACATTAACCATAAACTAAAATAAATAAGTACTTAATATGTAAGAGATAAACAAATACAAACAATATGAAAGATTGGATTACATCTGAACCAATAGTGAAAATATAAGGATTATTAAGGTTCCAGAAGTGGTGTGTACAGTTGATGCTCTTTCATACTACCCTCTTCCTTGGATTTGTTGAGATAGTGCCTTAACTGCTGATATTCAAATTGGTTAAATCATTTTTTATTACATTAATTAATGTTTTAACTGGTCTCTCGCTAACTCTAATGCCATCCAACCTCTTATAATTATAAAATCTATTGATCACCTTTGGAAATGTCCATGATTTTGCAGTTATCCAACAATTTTTTGGCCTAAGATTTCCTTCCTTAGGACGTTATCCATCCCATGAAATAATGGGAACATAAACAAAATCACAAACAACATCAAGCATCTTCTTCAAGCCTCGACATACAACTTGGCCATTGTAATTGCTAAAAGAAGCAAATAACAGCATAAGAACACTCCAGGCAAAATTATCTCTGTTTTTTTGTTGTATTTTAATTTTGATGGTAAGGAAAGAGGTGGACCATGGAAGTGAATCTGGAATCAGCAGTGACCTAAGGTGAGAAGTTGTAGCATAACATGCCCTTCAATAAATAAAAATCTAACAAACACACAAAGGTCTGGAATAGTCTAACAATTTCTACTTAGATTAGGTCTAAAACTGCATACAGTGGATCCCTTCGTTAGAACATTTTAGTCGACTTCTGAACATTATTTCACATCTTAAGATGAGAAAAACCAAAATAAAACAATTTTAATGCGTGTGGAATTCAGAAAAAACGTAGAAAACTAAATCATTGACCTCTCCATCCAGTGGCCCTCCTGGTGACAGAATATGGATAGCAACCATTAGTTTTTTTAATAAAAGTCAAAATCACTGATTTCTAAAGTGAGGTCCACGTTGATCGATACTAACAATTAGCAATATTATAACAGATCAAGCAATAAAAAGAGGCGAAAGAACACTGCTTATAATTCAATCAGTATGGATAAGTTCAGTAGAAACATTTAGGAATAGGGGCTCCTGTGCCCTAAAACTGGGAACAGAACTAGGACTGCCCGATAAACAAACTAGGAAAAAGTATGAAGTTTACTGCGATTGCCTCTTTGATCGATATACCAATAATGAATCACCATAAACTATAATATCACATCCAGCAATCAGGAGACTAAAGAGCCAATCCTTAATCCCCACAGCTCCAAAAAACAGCAATTCCTCTTATTTCAATCACAGTATTCCAGGAAAGAGACTAAGGTAGCAATAGGGTAGCAAAATCTTACAACGTCGCCGCGAGAAACCCCGAGGGCGGAGACCGCGGAGGCGAGCCTGAGGCACCGGTCGCGAGTCTGCTTCCATGTGTAGGATGTGGCGCCGTACACGACGGAGGGGTGGTCGGCGTAGACCACGGCAGCGCGTTCCAAGAAGCTTATCGGCGAAAGCGGCACGTAGTTCGCCGGGCTCTTAACGCTGCCCTCCATGGATCTCTCCCCACTTTTCCCGGCGCAACGAGAAGCGACGCTGCGTACGTTGATTTCCAGCGATGCCCGACTTATATAAATGCAAACAGCTGAGTGGATCTTACGCGGGACCCAGCGGTGTTAGCTCCGTATGGCAGGGTTCCATTGGATGTAAAGAAGAGGGTACGAATCGATGGATGGCGTTGAAACGCAGTACAGACCGAAGAGTAAATATGAAGGATTAAATGCAGGGATATTTTAAAATGATATTGTACAATGGGAATCAAAAGAAGTGTTAAAAGTGCCGAAATAAAACCGCTATTAAATTTTTTGAGAAACAAATACATAAACAAGAAATATAAATAAATAAATTTCTTTTGATAAAAGGAAGAGATAAGGGGAAAGGATTTTCATTCTTAATTATTATTTTCACAATTTTTTTATATTTTTCAAAAAAGGAAGCATCTATTGGTATATAGAGATTTGGAAAGATGACATTTGCCATTCCAGCGATAGGAGATGGAGATTGAGAAGGGAAAAAAATCATCTTTTTAAGAAAACAAGCAATCAATTAAGCTCGCCAATGGCGTAATTTTCATCATCAAGAAAGTTCAACCAAAGAGTCATAAAAAAAAATACTTTGATGGACAAACGAGAAACAATTGTATTTTCTTTAACAAGAAAGAAACGGCAACAAAGATCAAAACTTGTACTTTCTGAATACATTTTAAAGAACTGAAGAACTCAGAACCAGAAACATCATGCTTTGGAAACTCAACTTGCTCAAGTTACTCTTCTTCTTCTTCCTGGATGATAAACAATGAGAAACAACTTCAGTGCGTAGATACATTAAATTAAATAAACAATAAAATTGAGTACAGAATAGAAAGAAGAGAATGACCTGCCCATCCTCATCGTCAATCTCTGATTTAGATTTATCAGAAGTTTCTCCACTGTATCCCTCAGACTAAGAAAGAACCGAGATAGCAGTAGTTAGCAAATGGGGGGAAAACGCAATTAAATAATGATGCAAATTGATGGGAACCTGTTTTAGATTGTAAGCGGCAATTTGTTTCTCGTATTCTTCCTTTCTCTTGGCGGCCTTCTCTACATATGGAGCCTTCTCCTGTTATTTGGAGAAAAAAACGCCGATGATCGAATTACACAGATTCAAATATATAAACTACAATTTAGAATCTGAAACAATTCTTTGGATAAGAGAAAACTCACAGATTCAGACATCAACCTCCACTTATCACCGCAAGCTTTGCTTACCTAATCAAGGAAATCAAAAAAGGGCAAAGAAAAAAAATCAGCCAGGAAGGATAGAAGACGAATAAGGTAGATAAGATAGAAAATCACTCACAACAGCGACTTTCTTGTTGTCAGGGTTCTGCTGCTGGAACTCCTTGCGAAACTCTTCCCTTCAGATTCAAACGCAGAATTATAAGCCAAGGGCGAAAAAGGAACGAGAGAACGTTATTTAGGGGAAAGCAACGATTGATGATTACAGGAAGACGAAGAAGGCGCTGGGAGGTCTCTTAGGTTTGTTGGGATCCTTCGCGGCCTTCCCTCGCTTCGCCTTCTTT
>JBAMHZ010091675.1:0-16666 GCA_037177395.1 Alpinia galanga | reverse complement strand
CAAGGTGCGATTTTTTTGGAAGTTATTGTAGGGATCTTAGGTTTAAAATTTTGATCATTGCTTAGACAAGAGATTTATTGTATGATAGAGTTCAATGGGACTTTTTGGTGAAAATAATTCACGGTGTTAGTTTATATAGCCAATGAAACCTTTATTAGAGAGACACCGTCACACTATCAATAATATTTGTCAGTGATTCACTAAGGAGTAAAATAGTGTAGCATATTACATATTATGTGCGCTACATGTTTTGATCGAACAAGGATTAAATGGCATTCTTATCCATGTACCATGTCGATCTAAAGCAGGATCGCCTTAAGTCATAGCTTAAGATCCTATAAAATAGCCAACCAAATTGCCCCCATCCAGTGATGATTTTGTAGGCGAAGAGGCATTCAAACCGTTTGGAACCACTCGCCTCAACTTCATGTAAAACCCTGCAAATGTTTGGGACAAATATTATTGCTACATCAACAATGACAGCCGTAGCAAAAATATTAGTTCCAATATATATATATATACACACACACACACTTCGATATAGCCACAAAAAAAAAAAAAACAAGAAAAAAAGATTGATTATTGGATTGAATGATGTGGTCAATAAAGTAAACCTGATATCTGAATCATGTATGGAGTCGTACAGGTTACTGACTCCATTCACGTGGAATTTATAATGTGTGTGTGTGTGTATTCTGCCTCAGTTCACATGCAGGCAAAAGCACACGAATGCGAATGATGCGAGGGACCCATGCCCCTTTCAGCCGTTGAACCGTTGAAGGTTAGTTGATAAATAGGCGATCACCAAGATGGAACTGAAATCTTGACTGGATCAGACCATTAAATTGCACTGCGGCTGGCCATAAGATTTGCATTCCAAAAACATCACTTGGCTTCTTAAATAAATATAGATAGATACAAAAAATGAATGAGTCTATCAAACAATTCTAAGTCATCTCAAATTCAAAGTGGTAGGAATTCATGAGCCAGCAGCCAATTGACATGTGCAACTGCAGTAGATGCTCATACAATAACAATCCTTGCCAAAAAAGAAAGTAGAAAAATAATAATAATAACGAAAATATAGAACTGAACCCTAAAAATAAATGAATTCCAGAAAGTTTGAAAATTTTTAAACCTCTCTCCATCCCCCTATATATGCATTGTCGAGTTATCTGCTGCATTCCTCCAAGCATTGCAAAAGCAGCAGGAGCAGCCAATGGATGTGCTTAAGAAATGGAAGAAGCTTGCTGTTGTGACGAAGGAGAACAGCAAGAAAGGACTGAAGAACAATGGGGTGCCCAAGGGGTCCCTTGCTGTGTGTGTAGGGCATGAGCTGAAGAGGTATGTGATCCCTACATGCTTCTTGCACCATGAGGCCTTTGGGGTCCTGCTCAGAGGAGCAGAGGAGGAATATGGATTCGAGCAGGCAGGTGTGCTAAGGATACCCTGCAGTGTTGCCGAGTTCGAGAGAGTTCTCGCGAGGATGGAGAGGAAGGAGAGGATCTGCTATGGGAGTCTGGAGCTTGAGACACAGTTGGCTAAGTGTAATCTCCATGACAAGTTGATGTGCAGATAATTGTTTTGAGTCCTCTTCCTTTTTTTCTAGGAGAGAACTGCAAGTGCTAGTTTAGCAGAGGAAAACTAAGGACAGGTTCCTACAAGGACTCTGTATTCTGATTATGAAATGTTCTTCTTTTTTGTTACTTCTTCAGGTAGGCAAAGTACAATTTGGAAGAAAAAAAACACAGTCCTAAATCTTATAAATAATTCCATAAGAGTTCTAGTAAACAGATGATACTTTGATAGAGCAGATAAAACTTTTAACTGCGCGATCACTGAAATGCAAATTACAGTTGTGTAAATGAAGAGAAAGATAAGTTTAGGAGCATATACCTTGAGAAAAATGTGAGTGACTCATGCAGGAACCGCATAGACCTGAAACTGAATGAGGGTGGAGGATAAGGTGACCTGAAATTGAATTGTTGAAGGATAAGTTTGCAATTTAGAGGTTAAAATTCATTAAAACTCTCCATTTCAACCCAAGTTGATGGATGTTTATAGGAATCCATTGCATTTTTTTTATAAAGGTTGCATGTGGAAAAACCATTTTTTTTCTATAGTTCCCAACAATAACTAGGTAAGAATTTGAAAGAATGAGATTTTACACCTTCTGCAAAATGAATATGCCAAAATCCTGTAGAGCTATACAGTATACACAAGGTAAATGTGGGAACTACTACTAAAGAAGAGATCCTTATCTTTTCACTTGTAGAAAATTGACTTTCACATCTACCCTCTAGCAGCCTGCAGCCTTTAGGAAGTTGTCGTATGGGCTCGATGCTGGGAGCTTGAGGCACTGGGGCGGGTAATGGAAGTTGATCGATGTTATCAAATTGTTTCCGGCGTCACTGTGTTGTCTCTGCATATCTACAAGGTTTTCATTGCAGAAAGGATTGCCACTCTGCACCCACATGATCAAGCCTTTAGAGTGATAGGTGAAATCATCAGTTTTGTTTTAAACGAGCAAATAGATAAAAGACCTAGAGACATAGACAGTTGATGGATGCTTACAAAATAAGCATGGGAGAAGTTGCAAAAGAAATCTAAGACAGATATTGATGGAAAGGGAGGTCAAATAGCAAAATTTACCAAATTTATATAAGATCTAAGGACAAACTGTAAAAATCTCTCAAGATCAAAACAAGTTGCAGAATTTGATTAGAATAGTAGGAACAAAATAGGAGTAAAAGCTAAAATATTAGAAGTTGCAGAAGCAACATCTTGGAAGATGAGGAGAATATATGCAGCATTGGCACTGCTTGAAAAAATTCCTAGAGAAGCTGAAGAAGAGAATAACATGTTAACTGATCGTCTTCATCATGATTTTTTTACTTGCACAAATTAAGGGTTTATGAATCCCATTGTTACCTTTCCTACTTGGTCGATATTGGAGCATGAATACTTTTGCACTCCGTATTGGTCCTCCAGGGAGGCAACATCTAAGAAATCATGTTTCTGTTGTGTGTTGGCAAAGACGGACATTTTCTGCTGTTTTCTCGTCATAAGAGCCTGGCAATGATTAGCCATCTCTTTGAATGGTACATCAGAGGTTGTTGATACCGAAAAGCTTCCAACTTGCCATGATGTACCCGGAACCTGCACAACCAGCTGTGAGTAAATAACAGAGAGACAGTAGTGCACAACTACCTCTTGAGTAATAATGAGATAAGGTTAGCATCATACTATTTGAAAATGGTTTTTGTCTCAAATAAGGAATTTGTTAGTGTTTCCCCAACAGTTTCGGCAAACTATATGGTGGTCAACTAATTTCCTTCTGGAACTACATTTAGCTCTGATTATTAATTAAATGATAAAGCTCAGTCCATGCAGACATCATATTTCATTCCACTCAACCATGAACTCAATTTGCATTTCAAAAAAATGATTGATATTCAAGTAAAAAAATGAAAAGTTCTGCTCCAACTTCCGAGTTGTCTCTCAGGAGATCAAGCTCAACAATTTATGGCAAGTATTCTTCCCAACCCTGTGCTGACAAATTTAATTCTGTTATACGGGTAGGAGATTTTCTTATTTAAGAATTCAAAAAAAAAAGTGAACCATGAAAATGCCAGATTTTAAATCAGAAACTAGAAGAGAATTGATTTCAGTATGCATGATTGTTTAGGTCTGTGCACTAGAAAGATCACTAATCTTAAATATTCTTGCATAAGAAGAAACAGAGTACTGAAAAATGCATGAGTGGAAATCATACTGTTTCTAGAAGCTGATCAACACTGAGAAGATTAGATCCGTCATCAGGTAACCTCAAATGATCTCGCCCAATTTCAAATGATTCATAAAAGTCATCATCAACCAAAAGAGTTGCAGGAGTGACCTGTAAAATAAAAATAAAATAAAATAAATGTTTCGAGGATGGAGGTTTCAAGTCTAGAGGAACACTAAAACACCATGAGCTTACATCTTGTGTATTCTCAGTTTCAGACACAAATGGCAAAAGCTGTCCAGATGATTTCATGAACTGTGGCCCAAGCGGACAAATATCATCAGGCAAGAAATCAAGTAGCAATTGGTTTCTTATGTTGGATTGCTCTGACTGCAGAAACATTTAAAAATCAATGGTGAACTGATGGTGAACAAGTAGCCATGCATCAAAAGACTTGCGAATTACCTCTGATAAATCACTTAATCTGTTCATGATCACAGAAACTATGGATTCTTTAGTCAAGCTTTCTGTTATTTCCACATCCTGAAGAGATATCAAGGCTTTGTCATCATCTTCTTGCGATCCATAAGCTCCCAATAAATTGTCAAATGTAGTTTTCACAGCTTGAAGTTTGGAGTTTTCAATCAATTGGAGAAATGGATCACTCTGGACAAGGATAGCTATTTATTGGAATTAATTGTTTTATAGTAGTACAAAGCTAGTTTTGTAGCAAGATATCATCAAATATTAATACATCATCACTCAAATCACAAAATATTTCATCAAATTGAAGCTTATAGGACAAAGGATAACTTCTTTTTTTTCCTGAGGACTAACAGATTTATAGCAGTGCATAAGCTTATTTTAGTGAAAAATATCAGTATATTATCTGTCTTAAGGTTATTAGTGTCTGGTAATCTTTGATCCTATCAAAACTGATAAGACAAATTTTATTAGTTGCAAAATGTTACTAAATTCCGAGTACTAGTCAGGATACAGTTCTTTTTTACTTGGATATAAAAAAATGATATGCAGCAAGGAGAACAATATGAGGAAATTAACAGCATGATACACTTTAATACAAACCTCATATTTTAAAGCGACTACAAACAAATTTCTTTTTGGAGTAGCCATCAATTTTGTTTTTCTCACTAATACGGTTAAGCTTTAACGGATTAGTGAGAAATAAGTGTAATTTTAGAATGTAAAATAAAATAGGACAAAGAACCTCGAAAAAGAAATGTGCAAGTATGCATACTGTTTTCTCATTGATGGTTGACTGCACAATTGGAATAAGGGGGGCTATATTGAATGCTTTTGAAGCAAATATAAACATAGCTGTGGCTAGAGTAAGAAGGGAGCGCCGACATGATGGTGGTAGTGACCCTACATAAAATCACACCCAAGATCAGCACAATGATTCCTTATATAACACTAAAAATACCATATGGCAATTGTGAAGGGAATAAGATTTTGACATGCAAACAACAATTAAACATAAGAAGCATGGTTTCTTTTCATTATCTTCATTAACCCCACTAGGTGGAAGGAAATCCTACTATTGACTTCTTTCACTTGATCCAATAATTGAATTTAGAATCCTACAATTTATTTAATCACAATGATATGTTAAATTCTGCAAACCGTTTTGATTAACTTGTGGATCTAAAGTGCTAATTATAAATTTGAGTGGATGTTAATTGTTCACAAAATATTCAAATATTTCTCAATTTGTCTTCCAAATAATTTACTATCTTCCAAGAATAACGTTACTTCTTTGTCTTTGCATGGATCCAATAAGGTCACACTCTAGGCTCTCTTCTTCTTGATCATTTAGCATGCAGTTAATCTGAAGATGTGAATTGACCACTAATATTTTGTTGTTTTGCATAACTTAAAACACATTACTGATGTCTATTTTTTTTATATCTTACTCCGCTCAAACTAGACTTAAAAATTAACACTTATTATTTGAAATGAAAAGAAAGCCTTGAGTGAATAAAATGGTTATCCGCTCACATCTATCTGATCATACATTCCACATCAATCTTTACTTTGATTAAATGACTAGTCCACAGTCAAGTTAAAAGCATAGGTCGTTGTATTACGAAAGGGTTCAGCATATATTCTTATATTCTGTGACTCCCCTTCACTTTTATTCTCAACAAAACAAATGAATATCTTACCCTCTGTAAATGAAATGTTTCTTAAAGCAAAGGCAAGCTGAAAACTCCGTGCAAGAGGTTCGTGGATTGATGACTGCAAAAATAGAAACAGAAAAAATCAATGATAGTCCGAAAATCAATGCTAGTTTTTTGATGCTAGATTGTGAAACCTTTATAACTAATGCAGTATTACTTGCCAAGAAACTGTAAACAAAGCACAAATTTTGAATGCCTGCATCTGAGGCCACAATCTACTGCAGAGTCAGAAAAACAAACAAAACTACAATAGTAGGGCTGTCACAGTCTAGAAAAGTCAAATGCAGAAGATTTTATGTATCCTAAACAGAACTCACATGGATAGAACTAAAACTATCTTGATGCAGGAGTTCACACAACAGGAAAATGTGAATAGTTGTGACACCAGGAGCTAATTGAATTTGAAAATACAACTTAATCATACTTGCAACAAAAAAAGAATTTGATTACCTTTGTTCGAGTAAATAACAATGTCAGACTATAAGAATGAGCAATTGCTTCATAGTTTTCTGGAGTGTTTTCAGGAAACATAGCCTGGGCCCAAAATGATGAAAGAAGAAGTGTGATTTGACGACTGCTCAATCTTAAAAGAACCGAGTCCTGAATACATGAAGAGAAACAATTTGTTGTGTTTAAGTGAATATACAAAGAGCTAGTTAGATAAAGATGGAGTAACAGAATAAATATTACTTGACTGTGTAAAGACATCAACCTTATTTGACTTGTTCACTGGAATACTATCTGCTGTTAAAGATGGAGGTCCTTTCATGCTATGAGCACGGCTTTGAGATGATTGCAGCCTAACAAGCTTCACATCTTTGCTATTCTCTTGTCCATCATGACTAGGAGCTCTGCCCATATTTTGTTGGTAAGTTTTTTCTGTCGCAGATACCTTTTCCCATCTAAGTTTCTCAAACAGAGCAGCTGAGGATGAAAAGACAGAAACAGTTCTTGAGAGTGTTCTCTGAAGATCAATGTCTTTTAGTAATTCTGGAGGCACTGAACCAAGTCGAGGAGACACAGAAGACGGAACAAGAACAACAGAGAATATACGGTGAGCACCCACACGCGTTTCATGATCAGGGTGAACCATTGCTAGGAGCAATTGATGCATCAGAGTTTCTGGAAAAGCCTGAAATACATAACGAGAAGATATACATACGAAATTCAGTTTACAGCTAACAAAATTAACCTAGAGTATGTATAGTTTGCTGACCTTATTCCTATATGCTAAATTTGGAACAGATGCAATTATCTGAGCAGTACGATACACCACAGCAATAGTTGACCTCGTCATTGCCAAATTTGACGGCAGATTCTCTAACATAACAGCCATCATGTCGAGAACGGGCCCAGCATCATCAATCTGTTGACAGGCAGTCATCAATATCATTAACAAAGACAGCTCACTTCATGCTATAAGATAATTCTTTTTAAGGACCTTTTTCAAAGACCTCGTTTTAAAGAAATAGATAAGCTGAAATACATGCTTAATCTTAGTATCAGAAAATCAGACAAGAAACACCTTTAACTAGAACATTGTATATAAATCTACAGCAGCCTCCTATTTCTCTTTCAAAGTTTCAGAAAAACAACAATACCTTTGTAGATAACTGAACTATGCACTCATCTACTGCTTTGCGGAAATTGTCCTTCCACTTGATGATGTCATCCCCAATACTTTTAGTACCAAGTGGACAATGCATGGACTTACGTAAATGTTTCACAAGATCACTTATTGCACCAATAATTGCTACAGATGCTTGTGTTTTGGACTGCTCGGCGAGACTAGTAGTAACTTCTACTATATTCAACTGAATGTCAGGTTGTTTTAAAACAGTCTTGTGCTGAAGATGCTTGACCAGTATCGATATCAGTAGATTTGGATTTTGCCCTGGAAAGTGGGAAAAAATTTAACTCCTAAGAAAAATACGAGTACCAAAAACAGAAATATCTTACCGTCCTTTTCCATCAATAACTGCATATCACACATGACACATCGAGCAAGA
The DNA here is from genome assembly GCA_037177395.1 of Alpinia galanga. NCBI lineage: Eukaryota > Viridiplantae > Streptophyta > Magnoliopsida > Zingiberales > Zingiberaceae > Alpinia > Alpinia galanga. Next base: position 8,729 of record JBAMHZ010091675.1, on the reverse strand, counting down.
TTATTTTGGGCACACCATGATCCATTATTATCAAAATAACGAAATAAAGACTCCAAAACACGCCGCATAGTAGTTGCTTCTTTGGCTAGCTTTGCCATGTTATGCAAACAAACCCTAGACCAAAAGCTAGGGCTGTTCTTTTCATCCCTGTTAAATGCATATGGATATAAATAATCAGATGAATTAAGAACTATAGAACAGATCAAAACTACAGGGATGAAAAAATATATGCAACAAAGGCACAAAAATTAAGTTTTCTAGGATCAAAACTATAGAAGGGATCAAAACTACAGTCAAATTAAGTTCTCCTTTGTCATTTACAATACTTATCCATGAAGGAATCCTAGAAATGATAAAAGGAGAAGCAGCATCATGACCCTCAGTTTTAAGGACTGTGTACCCACTGGCTCTGTTCACTTTGTTGGTCATTCTCTGATTTCCTTTTGGTGTCTCCATAGTTCTCCAAGACAGCAGAAACAATCTATGCAACAAAGATAGAAAATTTAAACTTAAATAAATTTTGCAACACTGCTAATATACAACCTAGAAAGATAGCAAATATTCCTTGAATAAGAACTTAACGACTTTGCAGTGAATGCTTAATAATTTTAACCATTAAAAAATTTGTCGAATGAAATATAGTTAGAGGTTTGTGTAGGACAAGACAAATTTTTAGAACAAATTGATTCAAGATATGCCCATTTTTGCCTTTAGGGGTATAGAATTAACATTTTTGGCTTGAAAGAGTCTGAGGACTCTCTTTCTCTTAAATTATTTTATTCTTTTAATAATTAGTTGATATTGTTTTAGACTATGTATGACGTACAGCCTACAAATCACGAAAGTCCAACTGTAAATTGAAACTAAGTGAGAAACTAGACAAGGCTCTGTTTGAGATCAAAGGTTAAATTTTTGATCTCACCCACTGTAATTCAATTCTCCATATAGCAGAAATATTCATCTAGGTGGAAATAAAAAACAACCACAAGGAAAGTATTTATCTTATGAGGAAGAGTGTCATTCAATTAAAAGCATAAAATGTGCTCACACTGTCAAATTCTGCTGAGATATGAGAATGCTCGCCCATAAACCAAACCTACATGTCATTGCAAAGGGACAACATATGAGATTCAATGGATCATTTACAAAATAATCAACGAATAACACAAATATCAATATGATTGAAAATATTGACTTGAAGCACTAGGTTAAACAAAAGTGATCACTACACAAATTGTTTTGTATGTGTACGAGAAAGAGGAGTGGGGAGCAGGGTTAGTATCAAAATTAATTTCGTAGTGTATGGTGAGGGTGATAAATCATATAAGGAGAGAATGAGATCTGCAAAACTCATGCCACTCTCCCCGATTGTCGTCTCTTACTCAAATAGAGTTTAATGAAATGATAAAATCTATATATTTGACCTCATGAAATTGGGATTGACATAGCTTGATGTTGATGAGGATATTAGTTTGATTTCAGTAGTCAAGGTAAACCAGTTTCCAGACTGGGTTTACTTAGATTGGGAATGATTCTCCATCAAACGGTCTATTTTGGTTGTTTCCAAAGAAAGGATTGCACCCACTTAAAAAGCATCCTTAGCTCTGCAACTAAAGGTAATTAATTAAGTTCAAATATCAAAGATGCACAATTTCAAAGATGTACGACACGAAGATAGTAATTTATTAAATAAAACCATGCGTTTAAACGTGATATGATTATAAAAAATGAATACTCGGTTATATACCAATGAAGACAGAGCTTGAAGTCCTGCTGCACGGGAACAGCAAGCTGTCTCATCATCCCCCAATTCTTGAGCTATACTGCATAATTTAGGAACCAGACCTTCTAAATTGAACTGGTATGTGCCATCCACCTAGAATAAGCAGATCATGATGTGAAATTTGGTAAAATAGACAAGTAGATTAAGACAACAACATGCTAGAAGAAATTTACCTGGCTATTAATAAAGTCAAAAAGTGTATAGCAACCTATAGTCTGCATCCCATCTTGTTTTGTTTGATCAAAAAGATTCTGTATGATGCTTAGTAGGCTACTTGCAAACAGAGGCCTGCAGAAGATAAATTCATATAGTAGGTCATATTTCAAAATCATCATAAATTCATAGTCACACATAAGCAAGTATATTTCAAAATCAAACAAAAAGATCAATGGACATAAAATTCTTCTGGAGTCAATTAGAGCTTTAAATACAGTGTTAGAATCATAAATGGAAGAGTGGATTGAACTCTTTTCAGAATGTAAAGTACAGATTACATCCTTTGAAGGGTGACAACTTAATAGACATGTATGTGTTCTCTCACAGAAGAAAGGACCAAGTAATTGTGCTACTGTAAAATAAAAATGGATCCTTCTCTATGGATTTTGAATCAGATATGTAACCACTAACCACTTCTTAGATGCCAAAGATTTTATCCTACACTTCATGCACACTCATCCAATTGTACATGTCCTAATTCCTGTGCTTAGTTTCATTCACCAGTAATGCAATTGTGAGGAAATTCAAATGACTTTGTGCTGCATTTGTGTAGATTGACAAAAGGTAAACACCGTCAAGAAGAAATAAACAATAAAGCCACAAACAAATCTTACATCTGCTCCTTGCAAGTAATCACCAATTTGTGGTAGATGCACATCACAATTTTAACATAGCCGAAGTGTTCGCTTCTCAACTCCTTGTAACATCTCTGTTCCAAATATTCTGTTATCTGACAAATAAGCCACAAATATATAAATATGGAAACTAAAAAATAGCAACAGATGAATAAAGAATCTAAAATCACAGACAAGCCAAAGAACTCAATAACTTGGATGTAAAAGAAGATGGGATAAAAGGAAGCATGTAAGAGAGGAAATGAGGAATAAAGAAAATTACAGTCTATTCTGAACTACTTGAATTAAATAAATCTTTTGAGAGAAGAATTTTTTATAACCAGAGAAATAGACAAGGTAGCTGTTGCCCTTGCTCTTGTGTGAAGTTTTGATAGGGACAAAAGGACATGTTTATTCTCCTTGGAAAAATCCCTGAAAGGCATAGCTAGTCCATTCTTCAGGGCAAGAAGCCAGGACAGCATACATTCGGACATGGAAGACAAACAAAGAAAGTTAGAAATTGAAGTGTTGTATACTGGGCATTTTTCTTCTCTGTGGATACATTTTTTTTTCCAGCATTTACTTAGTTACTTTTCTTAGAGATATTTGCTTTTAGTAAGATTATAATCAACATATATTTTTAGTACATGAATGATATTTGGTTTAAAAAAAACTGCAGATCAGTTCCAAGTCTGTATGAAAAGGGTTGAGTACTGCATTAAGCTTAGACAGCTAAAGTCAAAATTTGTCTAAACCTATGTTCTGAAGATGAATGGTAGTCTCAAGGAAGTGGTTAATAAATCAAACAATGCTCCAACTTATCGCCATCTCATGGAATAGATAAACCTAATAATTTAGATGCCTTTGTGCAAAGATGCATGTGGACAACTTTGTCGAACCATGTAAAAAATAATTGACTTTGCTTGATCTTGTTTGTCCGCATTTTTGTAACTCTCCTTTACTTTTTTTTTGTGTGTTTCGTATTTATCAAAACAGGTAGGCAGTTGTTCAACTCCCAACACAAACTCATTCCAAAATAACCAAACAGAGAGGAGAATACTCTACCTTTGGAACACGAAGTGGGTTTCTAGATGCATATTCACACAACTTCCCAATTTTTCTATCATTTGGTTCTTCATCCTGCAACGAATTGTTTGTTTTAGGCATTAATGGAAGCATAAAAAAATACAAGCAAGCAATTCTATCTGGTATCAACATCATAAAGCTTTCAAAAATTTAATTCTAACATGTTTTTGAGAAGGCAGAGCTATACCAATACCATGTATAGCATCCAATATTACAATAATTGGAAACAAGTACATATTCATGGCAAATGAGCTGATATTCTTTAGTGATTCAAGACACTTGACAGAAAAAAAAAACTGCGATATAGATAAACACTCATAAATACATGAGAAATTTGTTTGTCAGTGTTTTCTATTAATTAATTAGGCATATCCGTAGACATTTATTTGTGCTAAATTGAGACAGAAAGCAGTCCCTGTGTGGCTGAGTATGCATATAGGCATTACCAAAATACAACTGTAACGTGCCCTACCATTATTCAATTGTCATTATAAGGGCCACATTTTACTCAACTGGATTGCCTAAACCAAGCTTGTTATTTGCATTTGAACCAAATGATACCAAAATAAGTGGACTATACATAAAGGAATAGACAAATCATCAAGAAAGCAATTGATGAAAATTTGACAAAATGAGAAGACATTTTTTAAAGATTTATATAATATTTGTCTACAGCTGGAGATTTTGCACATTTATTGTTGAATTTATTTTGTGTAGGCACTCCAGCTCTGTGGAAATTCGTGCTCCCACTGGTCCGTTCAATGATTTCTTTTTGACTATCTTCTAATTGTAGAGCAACAAATGGACATCCATTGAAATGGTAATAGTATATTTAAAAATATATAAGGTTAGTAGAAAGATTATTTTCATACTTAATATATTGGCTATGCAAGTTGATCCTGTTTTTGCAGTTTCAATTATAAGCACAACACAAACAAGTAAATGAATCCCAATCATATGGTTTGTAGGTTGCAATAGAATTGTTACAATAGATAGCTAAACCAAATGATGAAAAAATGGATAATCAGTTTCTTGTCCATTAAAGAGTTGGTTAGTGCAAGGGAAAAAGACACTTCACATGTACAAGCAACGTGAAAGTAATATTCAGGTGTTGGTTCACCATAATCCTAGATATAAGTATGGTAACTGTACACAGTTTGTGCTACACCTGAAGATTCTAAATTTAAATATTTCTTCAGTTGCATAAGAACATTGATGTCCAAATAAGGTTTATAGCAGAATGAAATACCAACAACATGATTCTTATCAACGTATTCAATAAGTAAATTACTGCCACAAAAATTACTCCCGAGAAACAGTCCAAGTAAAGGATAAGACCTCACATTCAAAAGTTAGAAAGAAAAATAAAATGTCAGAACTATATCACCTGAGATTGAGAAAAAATGTCAGCTAGCAGCTTCTTGTACCTCTTCACTGGTTGCCTAGATCGCGCCCTCAGTGAAGGACAGAGGCAGCAAAGGTTGCTGCATGCAGGCAAAACCTTCCTTGATATCACACCCATCTTGTATACTACAAGAAAAAAAAATCATGGAATCAAAGAAAACAAGTAGAAAAACATGCATTTTAGTTATTGTGCCAGTTCAACTCAAATTTATTTACTATCATGAACCATAATTGTCAATTCTCCACTTAGATAGCATTACTATACCATAATTGCTCTTCTAAAACTACTTACTATCATAAACGTATGTTACTGATTCTCAAACTTACATGGCATTAATAAACCATTATTGCTGATTCTCAACTTACATAGCATTTCCTAAGCATGTTAGATAACTACAAGATAAACCAAAATTTTGGCAAATTATAAGTGAAGAATGATTAAGCTGAGCACGAATGGCCAAGGCATCCGATAGTGAGAAAAAATTGAATCAGGCTAGAAGGACTAATAAACAATATGTCGACATACAACATCTAGCTAAATCAATAAAAAAGGATTGAAAACAGGAAGCAGTTTAAGGATGATTTCTTGAACACTTACATATTAGGCCTTCAAATGATGCACATGAAACTAAAAAAGGTGAGAGCTATTGCCTGACTAGCTTCCTAAACTTCCTAGCCAATCTATGTACACGGCCTTTGCATTGCCCAAGAGTGCTTCTATTGGCCCGTAAAATTTAGGATGTTTCTCCTATCTAACATAGTCAATTAAATCCCTTCCTCTTCGACTGGGAGGGAATTCGCTCATCCTAAAAGTAAAAAAATAAGTCACTCAAGCTGCTCGTATACTTTCTCGAAAATGCATTAGTTAATCAAACCAACAAAGAAAAAATTCACTCCTTTCGCAAAAACTAGGTCAATAAAGGATGACAGATCAAAGAACATTGCTTTTTTTTTTTAAATCTAAAAGTACAAATAAGCCGTCATCTCCGACGTCGGAAGCCTGGAAATGTACCTAGCAATCAATGCAACTAATAATCGAACCGGTCGAAGGTTGAGGGAGACGGCCAAGACCCCGCCAAGAGATGGGTCGACGATGAAGGGCAGGATCTTGCTCCAACTCGTGGGGAAGACGAAGACAGAGGGGGAGGAGAGCTGTCTTCCTCCCTCTTCCTTCCTCCCCTGGTCTCTCACTCGAGCTCTATCGTGGCAACGCCCTTGACCTTGCCGCGGAGAATTCTCGGCCCTCTCCTCCATCCGCGGAGACTTGCTTTCGCCCAACAATAACGCAACCGAGAGCAAAACTCGGGGGGAATCCAACTGCAGCCGCGCCACGGAAGGACGAGCTTTAAATTCAAACCCTTCTGGGTTATCTTTCAATTTAACCCATTCATTTTACATTTTTCTCCATCTAACCCCCGTTTTTTAATCCTAAATCTAGGGGCGAAAATGAAATTTAAAGAAAAAGAATATCTCATTCAGATTGTCCTTTTTATTTAATCATTCAATATTATTTTAATTAATTAAAATTAATTTAAACAATTCTACTGAAAATTGCTTCAAAAAATTATATTAAAAAAAATATTATAATCATTTAAAACCTGCTTAAATGTTAGTTAAAATTATTTTATTAGATCAAAATTGGGGCATATTTTTTTTTTTAAAAAAATGAAATGTGATTTTTGATATTTTAATAAATAATAAAAATAAAGGGCGTATTTTGTATATATGCATTCGTATCATATCTATTCCTTTGGAATTTAAATCGAGATGGACACGTTATATTGAGAAAGCGGTCACACGTGGCAAGTAAGACGTCATAGTATCGGATATAACACGACCGTCATATTCCCATGTAGAAAGAATAGAAACAAATGAATTAAGAAAAATGGAAAATAAATAAAATAGAAAGGGAAAGCAAGGGAAGACTTGCTCCGCGACCTAGTCGTCGTCGTCGTCGTCTTCCTCCGCCCCTTTCCGCTTATCTTAATCTTCCCAAAACACGCCTCCAATTGTGCGTCATACTTACTTTTTCATTCCCTTCTTTCCTCTGTATCTCATCTTCCGCGCAATCTGCTCTCGATCGAGGTATGTATCATCGAAATCAGTGTTTGTTTCGTTCTGATCTGCTTCCGATGCTGCTTTTAAGGGTATTTGACCTTAGATGTCTTCAAAAAATCATATTTTTGGCTGGTTTATGGTAAATATTTCCCTCCTATTTGGATATAACAGTTGTCGACGAGCGGCTACTGACTGTTCCGATGCGGGAGGTTGCTTGGCATGGTTAAAGATTTCAGTTTTGGATGGTAATATTAAGTGGATTAAAACATTGTTTGAGGGTGACTGTGTTGGTTTCGTCGTTGTTGTTCCAATAAAAGATGGAAGGTTCTAAATTTGCTGGGTTTATGGTTGGTGGCGGCGGTGGCGGTGGAAATGTTAATGGGAACGGCTATTATGACATGGGATTTTATCGGAAGCTCGATGAGGGCTCCAACATGTCTTTAGATAGCATTGGAAGCCTGCAGACAAGCACTGGCGATGGATCCATTGCGATGTCCGTTCAAAATAGCAGTGTCGGATCAAACAACTCAAGAACTGGCATACTGCGTCATGGACTCCGTCTGTTTCCCGGTGCCAACTTATCAGTGGGGCACAGTGTGCGGCCTGGTAGGGTGTCCCATGCCATTAACGATGATTCGTTGGCTCAAGCTTTGATGGATCCACGTTACCCCACTGAAGCTCTTCAGAACTATGATGAATGGACTATTGATCTCAGGAAGTTGAATATGGGGGTGGCCTTTGCTCAGGGTGCTGTTGGAAAGCTCTAAAGGGTACTTATGATGGACAAGATGTTGCTATTAAGCTGCTGGAAAAGCCTGAGAATGATCCTGAGAGGCAATTAGTCATGGAGCAGCAATTCAGACTGGAGGTTATGATGCTTGCAAATCTCAAACATCCAAATATTGTCAGATTTATTGGGGCCTGCAGGAAGCCAATGGCACGGTGCATCGTGACAGAGTATGCAAAGGGCCGATCGGTGAGGCAATTTCTTATGAAGAGGCAGAATAGATCAGTACCTCTAAAGCTGGCAATCAAGCAAGTGCTAAGGGGATGGAGTATATTCATGGCTTGGGATTCATACACAGGGATCTGAAGTCTGATAATCTACTTATATTGTCATACAAATCAATTAAGATTGCTGACTTTGGGGTTGCTTGTATTGAAGTCAAGACTGAAGGAATGACACCTGAAACTGGAACTTATCGGTGGATGGCTCCGTGTGTAAAGTTGGCCTTTCATAAATTTTTACCATGTCAACATCAATTGAAGTTCTAACTGAAGGACACAAGTTTTCTTTCTCATCATTAATTGTATTTTTTTTTTACAAGATAGGATTCTTTCATTCTAGGTATGTTGACAATAGTTTTATACTGCCATATCAGAGTATAAAAATGTGATCTTACACCAAAAAAGATAGTAAAGGTATTTAGTATATAACATCATGTAAGAGTATAAAAGAGAGTTATTAAGTGCATAGACAGGGAAGAACCAGCAATCTAGATCCAATTAGGCAATTTTCAGCTAAAAAATGCTCTTACTAGTGACTGCTGATAATTCATAATAAAATC
>JBAMHZ010091569.1:0-16668 GCA_037177395.1 Alpinia galanga | reverse complement strand
TGTTGTTTTGTGACCTAGGGGTCACAAGTTCAAATCCTGGAAAAGAGTCTCTTGCAAAAAAAAAAAAAAACAGAATAAGGCTAGTACAATGGATCCTTCCCTAGGACCTCGCATGGCGGGAGCTTCGTGCACCGGGCTGCCCTTTTATGTGTGGATAAAGAAACTGAATTGGGTTTTTGGAGATCCATTATCGGAGTATATATTATATTATTTCTTCATAATGTTAATTTTGTTGAAGATAAGATCTGCTTATTCCAATCTATCTTTTTCCTTGCAATAGAGACCATAGCTACTTTACACCAGATGTACTTGTCATTATGTTTATATATTAAATTTATCTTCCATGTTTCATTTTTTTCTATTTGCTATTATGGATACAGGTTTATCTGGAGGTTCCCAATGGAGAAAAGATAGCACAAGCACTACACTCTAAGGTTTAGGGAATTCCATATCTCTGCAATCGCAAGCCTATTTTAAGAAATTTGCAAAGCTATAACTTATGTTTTTTATGTTATTTTACTTTCACTCATCAAGATTGGATCTCATGGCATCTTCATGCAGATAAATTATTGATCATGCAATCTTGTTTGTCAGGGGATTCCATATGTGATGTACTGGAAGAATGAGTTCCCATCTTATGCAGCTTCTCATTTTCACCAGTCACTACTGTCAGTAGTGCAGAGGTACTATTCTGTGTTTTCAGCTTTCTATTTCACTTTGAGTGATTAAAGTCCTTTTGGCTGTCAGGAGCTAAACTTATTGAAGTCTTATGCTTGGGTGTTTCTTATGCAGTTCATGTTGCCATGCGTGGGATGCTTTTCAACTTGCCCATGCATCTTTTCGCCTCTATTGCGAAAGCAACAATTTTGTTTTGCATGCTAACGATCAACATTGTAACAATAAATTTGAAACACATTTACTGGGTGATGCTCCTAAAATAAATGTTATAATTCCTGAAAGTGTTCCAGAGGATGGAAAAGATGTATCTCTGGATACCCTTCCTGTGACAAAAATTTATGATGATGATGTGGACGTGAGGTTTCTTATTTGTGGAGCACCTTGCACATCGGTGAGCTTGTAACTTATCTTTTGAAGTAGTGCTTGCTGCTTGTTCAACTATTTACATGGCCACACTATTTTTCAGGAATGTCTGTTGAATTCTTTCGAAGATGGACTTAATGCCCTCTTGAACATTGAAGTGAGCATCATGAATTAATGTTTGCCTGTTATTTCTGCCTAATGCCCTCTTGAACATTGAAGTAAGCATCATGAATTAATGTTTGCCTGTTATTTCTGCCTTTCTCATTTATATGCTCATATTTTTTGAAGATGAAGAGCATAACAATATGTTGCTTATGTGAATTTGTGTAAGAGTATGGTTATATATTGTAGTTGACTGTTAGCTAAACAATCACCCACTACATTATACCATTGCTGCCAACATGAATAGCCTGATATCCATTTTTTTTCAGTTGAGTTCTCAAGTAAATTTCTGTTCATTCTTTCTAAATGTAGGGAATCCATTCAAGCAATAATGCTCTAATATCCATCTCATATGTTTTATATGTTAATGGAAAAGTAAACAAAGGTTCCTGCAAGGACTAAAAACTCTGGTAGATTACCATTAGGCAGGGTCTGGGCTAGTCAAATGTGGAAAATGCCTTTAAGAAAGAAGGTTGGCAGTAGTTTCTGCATGTGACCTATGCATGTGGCAATCAAATTCATACCATGTATAACGAGGAAGTTTGGCGTAGAGGCTCTTGTATAATAGCTTATTCTATAGTTATTTCCTTTGTTTGATATGAGAGCCAACCAAATAACTATATGTCAAAATGCCTTGTGTTTTTAACTCTGTGCAAGAATTCATGCATAGAAGATACATGAAATCTACCACAATAGTAACAGCTATCACCAAGTTATAAGGTCCTGGAATTATAGTTTTCATTCCAGGAGTTCAGCACTCAAATCAGTTTGATTCTTTCTAAGCTTGAGGTGTAGGCAATCAGAATGCTCAAAAGTAGCTGATTTTTGCTTCGCATTGAGCACCACATTTGCTTGTGGGTGAGTGGAGATGACAACAATAAAATATGATTTACTGGACCATTGTCAAACCAGAAGAGCAGACAAATGAGGAGAGATTTGTATGTTAAAGTTTTGCACGAATAATGTCCAGGTTTCATCCTTTTTTGGGGTCAAATGTTGAATTTTACCCTTGATATGTGATATGCCAAATTCTTTAAGGATAAACTCTTTAGTTCACCTAAACAGAGTTCCAGTAATATATTTATTAACTAAACTGTTACTTCAGAAATCTACCTTTCTCGTTTGTTAGCTCTTCACTTAGAATCTATTGTGAAGACTAACTCGTTTGTTAGCTCTTCACTTAGAATCTATTGTGAAGACTAACTTTAGATGGAATTGTATAGCAATATAATTTATTGTCAGTAAAAGTAAATATAAAAAACAAGTAAAAGTGAGTATACAGAACAATGACTTCAGGATCTATTTTCCACTCTTAAAGTATATGGCATTTGTTCAATGATCGAACATTTGAGGGAAAAGGTCTCCTCAAATCTTTTCTAGTTCTTCAAGATTTTAGCATTTTCAAAAAATATTTTGTTTCATTTTATTCAAGTTAACACAGTTGACCACAAATATTGGGAGCTCCAGTCATAACTGTCCTTGAAATAAAATATTGTTAATATTCAAGATGCCTTTTTTTTAGTTGAGTTAGTAGAGAGAACAAATGGATGTGAATTCTAGATCTCAAGTGGAATTGTCTTGCAGCCATAAAGAAGTTTCTAAAATACTGCAATTGAGTTTGGAATGGTTCCAAGAGTTATTCCTACTAGCCTTGTATCATATTTTAGAATCATAAGTTCACCACTACAGCTTTATCTGACTTCCTTTTATCTTTTGACTTAGATTCGTGGGAGTAAACTTCACAACCGAATCAGGTATTCGTTGTACTTTGCTCCAACTCTCTGGATTTAATTTATATGCATTTTCCTGGTACTGAATCCTGACCTTAATGAACATTAAGATTTCTCCATTTGCAATTGTTTCTTAAAAACTTATCCAAGCAATTCACTTCAAGTTTGAAGAGTCATACATTCAAATTAGAATGGCTTGCAGGATCCATGGTTGTCAAACTTAATTGATTTGGATATGGATTGTCCGATTTGGATCTGCTAGAGCATATCAAATTTCCAGTGATTTGTTGGTCATGTTTTCAAGAGCTACTAGAAAAATGAAGATAAGATCCAAACTACCAATAATCTCACTAAAGAATGAACAGTTTGAGAATAATCTAGATGACTCAACAATTTTTCTCAAATGATTTCTTGTTCTCATTTTAACCAAATGATTCTCTCTGCGAGGAGGAGAAAAATTGGTATGGAGGAATGGGGCTTTGACTCAGGCCAGAATTAATAAGCTCATTACAAGCTTACAAGGATTTCTTCTCAGCCATTCTTGTTGGAACTTCTCGATTGCATGAGAGAAGCCCTTTACTGGTGTGTTCATCTTGAAGAGGAGAGCCAACTTCGTGAGAAGTGCCACAGCCTGTAGACTGTTGTCCCTATACAAGGGATAGCCTCCTTTCTCCTAGCAATATCCACCACTGTATCATAACCTATAATGCCACAAAAGAATATACAAGCCTGTAACAAGTAATAAATAATGTGAATTTTATTAAATATCTCAAACATATGTAGACTCAATGTCTGACACATAATGATAAACCTAACTAGACTCATGTTGGCCAAGATAACTGGGCTCATACTAATAGATGAAAAAATATTCAAAAGTAAAATGCATAAAAGAAATAGTCTGTGCCATATGAAAACAGAATATGCATGGACACTAATAAAACCATCTTCAGTATTATTGTTGGTATCTCTAAGCCCGAGCATCCTAAAATTTTATGAGTGAAGCACACAAGGATGATACTTTTAGCCTCAGACTAGTGAGCATATTAATAAGACAGGATAACAAGAGAAGACAAAATGAAACTAGGATGAATAGAGGTTTCAAGAGTTAATTTCTTGATTGGGTTTCTCTATGAGTGGTGTATATAACAGCACATAATTGACTGAAGAAAGAGATGTGAAGGTCTTGAAGGAAAGATGAATTATATAGCTCGATCCTCTGAAAGATACTGCAAACTGAGCAAGATATTTTCTGTAATAGAAAGTGGAAGAACATATTGTTAAGGTCTTCATGGTCTAAGTGGCACAGATTCAATACACCGATAGAAATAGAGTCAATTTTTGTAGGATGAAGAGAAATCAGTAGGAGGAGATATGCACTTGTAGATTTTGACAAAAGAGACGATGATGCAAGAAGAAGATGAACCACAATGAAACGGTGTTGGAGAGGAAGATAAGAAGCATGATGGAAATGAGGAATTGGAAGAAACTAGAGATGCTTGTGCCGAAGTCATTAGGAGGACATGCCGTGGGTTATGGAGGAGCCATATGACTCACAGCTTGTGTCATTAATGGTTGCCACTTGTGCGTGAGAAGATGAGGCCTAGAAACATAGGCATAGGTCATAGAGGACGTGATTTGTCAAAAGAGGGGTGGCCAACCCCACAAAGGTAACTCTTTAAAAATCCTAACCTGATAAGTATGCTCTGTTACCATGTGAATTTGTGGATAGGAAATATTGTGTTGGTCTATGATAAAGGACACTTATCCTAATGGAATTCTTATTTTCATTTCTCTTTTCACTTATCAAATTCTTATTTTCTGAAAAATGGAATCTGAAAAAAATAAAAACAAGAAAAATCTTCGTGAACCAGACATTCAGTGACCCTTTGACTGTTTGATCTTTTAAACCTATCTCTGTTTCTTAGCTTTTCATTAAAAATTTAGATCTTACATCCGACCCATGTGAGATAAATTCTTCTGCATAGAAATGGTTATGTCCCTGGTGCAAAGCGGAGCTTGCTTTGTGATGTTTCCCCATTGTTTAAGTCTTTTGGTAATTATGCTTCACATATAAGATGTTTGTCATTGCTACTGACTGCTGGATTATCCTAATGTTTCTGACAGTGCTGCGCCACCACCTCTGCAAGCTGGCTCACTCTCTCGTGGTGTCGTTACCATGCGATGCGATCTTGTTACTAGCAGTTCAGCACACATTTCACTCCTTGTGTCAGGCAGTGCACAAACATGTTTTGATGATCAGGTAAAACCTTGGAGCGCTGTTCATCTTGTGATTTGGTTAAATTAGTGTCCTTAAGTTGTTTTCTACTTATCTGCAGCTACTGGAAAGCCACATTAAAAGTGAACTTGTTGAGAAGAATCAGCTAGTTCATTCTCTTCCAGATTTTCACAAAAGCAAGTTGTATCCAACAGAGCCTATGACTTCTATGTCTGTTGCTTGTGGAGCTTCTGTTTTTGAAGTTTGGATGAAAATTCCATCGTGGGCTGCTCAGGTTAATTACTTTCTGATGTAGGACAAGTACAAGAGGAGTTATTACTTTTACTTTTTAAAAATCTCTTTGAAGTAGTTGAGGAAGAAGGAATTATATATATAATTATCATACTTCTAGCTTCACACTACATGTGCTTCAGCATAAAAGGGTTGACACAGTATCATCATATATTACCCTTAAATTCCTTGTAGATTATGCCTGGATATAACGCATTAAAAATAAATTGCAATTTAGGAAATCATTCAGCAATTAAGGCATCAGTTTAGTTTCCTTCTTTGAATGTGTTTCATACTTGAGGTAGTAGATATATGATAATCTATTTTCAAAAAATTGGTTAATGTTTATTCTTATCATGCAATCTTTAACCAAACTGCTATATTTATGGTCATGCTTAAGTATTGTTTTTCCTTTTTTTCCCTTACCTTTCTTGACTATTCAACTAATTAGTTCAAAGACATACAGACGTTTCTGGCTATTGAAAATAGATGCAGCATCCCTAAAGTTTGCTAAGAAAGTGCAAAATGTAAAATATCCATCACATTACAACCCTCTAAACATGCAATTGTGAGTTTGTTTTTAGCTCTAAGCGGTGTTTTTAATGGTGCTAGATGCAACCGGACACTAAGAGGTTGTGGACCTTGGTGCAAGTCTTAGGCACATGCCTGGAAAAAGTCATATATGGCTATGTATGCTCTACTAAATTACTAAATGCAAATAAACATTATTTTGAGGAATTAATTTCATGTGGACAAGTTAATATCTAGCTTATGTTCTATTTAATCATCAAATGAATTATGAAGAAAGCAAAAGGTATAAAATTTCTTAGCTTGACGGGTAATTTAATTCTAGAGCTATTGGAGTAATTAATTCTTTCAACCAAGGTTTAAAACGTATGTGCATGCATAACATATACAACATGCAGAATGCATAGGTGGTTCATAATTGTTTTTAATAAAAAACTAACATTAGTTATATTGATAGTAATGAACATCTTATGTCAAAAGAAATGATTTTACATGAACCATATATTATATCAAATTAAACAAACAATCGATGTAATCAACATGATGAATTTGCACATGTCATTTAGCAATTAATTAATCATCCTAAAAAAATGTAATTCCATTTAAATTTTTACACGTCCTATATATATAAAAATGCATGTTAGCTAACCTATAAGAAAATTTGTAAGTGAACTTGAGCAATATGAAGAATATGCTTCTTGTTTGTCTATTTATAGAAATTTGTTTAATCAAGCCATTATTAGCTTGAATTTAACAAGTTGGGGACTGGTTTAACCTGCATAATTCTCATGTAGCTATAATTCCATGCTATTATGTTCCTAAATAAGCTTATACAGATACATAACTGCTTATGCAGAGACTAAAATAGTGCTTTCAGCTAAGAAATTTCAAATTCTTCTACTTCAAGGAAACAAAACCAAGTTCAATTTGTTTCAAATGGAAAAGTGGGAGGAACGATATGGGTTATGAGAAATCAATAAATCATTGTCGATAAAACAATCAATGTTTAAAGAAGTAGCTGGGTGTTACATGTCACTGCCCATGCTTATGTGGTAAGCATGATTTTTTTTCGTTTTCAAAGGTTTAGTTGCTATGATCATGACAAAGATTTTGGAAACTATTTTTTAATGTGTTAACTCGTGAAGTATTGGTTTAAACAACAATTTTGTAAACCTTTATTATTGCTAAATCAGTAATGTGCATTGAATTATATAAATAGATGTTGTTCCACTCCAATTTTGAAAGATGACTTCTATGAAAACATAACTGCTAAATTTGCACTAAATTAAATTGCATGCAACATTATCATTAGTTCATTTCTTCCTGTTGGCTCCAAGCCTAAACTTTTACACTTTACTGAATGTCCATAATTATGTTAAATTATGTCATTTAATCTCAAGAATTGATTGATTTGCAAAAAAGGCAATTATGCTATTGGCAAATGACATAAGTTGATTTGATAGGTTCACTTATATGATACAGAGAATAGATAACCACATGGTGTTTTGGTATTGATGGTAAACAATTTGGCATTGACAGATCATGGAAACATTTTTGGTGGGAGATATATACCATGTTTATTGCTTGATTAAATTTAAGTTCTTTGCACCTATTTAGACTATAGTTCTGTTAATATGAGTAAATTAAAATATTGTTTGGGGGATCACAAATGCAAAACTGATATATTTCCTTTTTCATTGATTAAATTATTTAAGTGGGAAACTTAAAATTCCATTAAATGGATTGCTTATATCAAGTAACTTCTTTACAACTAGTTATATCAAGTAATTTCTTAACAACTAGTTAAACTATAATTTAATAATGCAATCAAATTTAAATATTTTTTGATGATGAACGCATATATATCTGCACATCCACCTACATATTGCTTATGCACTAGTAGTGACACAACCACATACCAACTCCAAACTTCATTAACACTTGATTAGTAGAAAGGAAATCAATGTAAGTTTTTACTACCTATATATTCAAAGTCTTGTATTATAACTGGAGGTGCTTATTGGACGACTGTGCCTTGCATGGGCCAGGCACAATTGACTTACACTTTCCCCTTCTCGTCCAGGCCCAAGCCAAGCCCATGAATTCTAAATTTTTGTCCAAGCCTGATCCTAATATCACATAATTTCTCCACACCTGTTCCTTGAATTTATCAGCCACTAAATATCCTAAATTTCAACACATTAATGGTGTAATAAGTTGGCTATATAAGAAAAAATAGTATGAAAAAAAGAGTACATCTTTATTCCAACAATGCATAATTTATTTGTAGATAATATTTTCAATTGTCTATACAAGGTAAGTTTCTGCTCTATATTAAATCTACAAAAATACTAGAAAGAGTAGTACGGTGCACGAAGGTCTCTTATGCGGAGTCCCAAAGAAGGGTCTATTATACGTAGTTTTACTTTACTTTTTACAAAAACACTAATTCAAATAAACTTAGTCATAAATTAAAATTATATATAATATAATTAATTAAAATGTGAAGTCTAGTCGGATTAGCGTGATTTTGATTAATATAACCAAGCTTATCCAAAATAATTGCGGATCTTAAATGCTGTCCAGACCTATTAATTGAGCTTTTTATTATTGTCCAAATCCAAACCAAATGGCAATGGGCCTGGGTCTTCCGTTGGGCTTTTGTCTGATGATCGGTTCCTAATCCAATTATAGATAAATATATCTAGAGATCTTAACTGAGAAACATCAACACTATTGTGCATACAGCTCTTGAATTCTAAACTATCTTGAGCATTTTACCTGATGGAAACAAACTATTTGATGTAATATTAGCTTCTACTTTTTATCTTTTCTAGTCTTGTGATTGATATAAGAAATGAGCAGAGACAAATTGTCAACCAAAAACATGCACACAAAAGGGCAAACACATATATAGAAGGTAAAAAAAGAACACTGGGTATTTATTATCAGACACTTTTGTTGTGCCTTTGACCTTTTAAAAAAGTCATTCGCTGAAGTGCCTTTCTTTCACCTAGATATGCCTTATTTTATCTACTAAAGGCATGCAGGGTGTGGCAAGTGGCAGCCAGGTCCGCTCTTGGTAACTTTGGCTGCTAATCTCTATTCTGTTGGGAACTTATTTTTATTGTATAGTTATTAATGACATTACGTTCTTCTAATTGCCCTCTTTGCTGGAAGCAATAATTTGATATAAGAATGAATCGGGTCTGAAAAAGATGTAATACAGGTTTTGAAGCAGCTGGCTTCGGATGTATCCCACCGTAGCTTGGTAACTCTTGGCATTGCAAGTATACAAGGTGTTGCTGTTGCATCATTTGAAAAAGAAGATGCTGATCGCCTTCTTTTCTTTTGGCGGCAACAAAGAAAAGAGTGCCACATCTTTGAATGCTTTCTTCCTCTGCCTGCTCTTTCATCTCCCGCAAGGAAACAAAGGTCTGGACCTTCAGAAACTGAACTGGATGGTTCAGATGCCTCTAGCCATATTGTAGAAACAGATGGGTCAGTCTTTCTGAAACATGATGGCAATGCCTTGAAAAAAGTTGGCTCATATGAAGGGATTCCAAACACTTATAAAAGATTTAAGATTGCTACAATGAAGCCCATTCCACACTCGCGCCAACACCAAATATTGCCTTTTTCAGGAGTTGACAAGGATATGAATGATGGAAGCCAGGCAAAAGTTAACCTGCAAAATGTACCTTCCACAAAGCATAATACCGTTCGCACTCCTTTGATGCACAGAAAATCTATATCAAATTCTTTTCGTAGGCAACACAATATACCTCTAAATCCTTTACCATTGAAGAAGCATGGATGTAATAGATCGCCAATTCAAGATTGCTCTGAAGTGAGCTTCTGCACCCTCTATGGGCTTGAATAAGGTTTTTTTTTTCTTTTCCTTTTTGACTAACCTTGTTTCCATGGGTATGTAACTAGGAGGAATTCCTTGAAGATGTCATGCAATTTCTAATCCACAGAGGGCATAGTCGACTTGTTCCGCAAGGAGGAATCTCTGAGTTTCCTGATGTTGTACTCAATGCAAAACGTCTAGATCTGTTCAACTTGTATAAAGAGGTTATGTATATTTTTATATCTTTTGGAAAACTGTAGAATATTTTAATTCTAATTATATGTTTTTTGATCTGGAATCCAAATTTTGCTGCATGTACGTGTTTTCATGTAGGTAGTTTCAAGGGGAGGCTTTTATGTCGGGAATGGCATAAACTGGAAAGGACAGGTTTTCTCAAAGATGCGAAACTATACAGTTTCTAATAAAATGACAGTGAGTTCTTATTTTTCATATGATTTCCCAGTCATTGTTTCTAGTCTATAACCTAATGCATTAGAACTCGTGTTTTTAACACAGTTCTTGTCTGGAAAAATATCTTAACATGAGATTCCAGTATCTCTGTCTATTAGGGAAAATTTTTATTTCCTAAATATAGCTCGTTCAGTATTCCTGTATCAAGAATGGTTGTGTTTATGGGTGTATATCCTATGTAACTCGTTGGCCTGTATGCCATGAATAAAGATCAGTGAGAACTGAGTTTAAATGCTTCATATGATCCAGGGCGCCGGAAATACATTAAAAAGACATTATGAAACATATCTCTTGGAATATGAGCTAGCACATGATGATGTGGATGGAGAGTGTTGCTTGTTGTGTCACAGGTAAGGTTTGCTTACTTTCTTGCTCAACTCCATGGTATGCTCCAAAACTCTGACATTTGTATTCTAATTCTTCTGCAGTAGCACTCCTGGTGACTGGGTGAATTGTGGTTTATGTGGGGAGTGGGCACATTTCGGCTGTGACAGACGACTGGGCCTCGCTACTTTTAAGGTTCTTGCGCTTTGATCCTTGCATAACTAGTCTAACTATCAGTGGCAAACATTGATATTATGCATCAATATTAGAAACCACCCTTTTTTTTTCTTCTTCTTGTGATTGATTGCAATTATCTTGAAACCTTTGCTCAAAATTTGTCACCAATAGAACAGTAATTCAATTCTAATTTGCACATTTCTTGACAGGATTATGCAAAGACAGATGGCTTGGAGTACATTTGCCCCAACTGTAGTCTGACAAACACTAAGAAGAAATCGCAGAAGCTTGTGAATGGAGGCTCCAGCGCTGCTGTTCTTTCCGAGCATACATGATTATTTCTTTCCTCTTGGCATTTTGCACAAAGAGGAGTTTTGCAAGGGCTTACACTTCCTCACAGAGTGCTAATTCCTTGTGTTGTTTACTAGGCTTAGGTCAGACATCTAGGACGAACGCAGAGGGACAACAAGCACTATAGTATTATTTTTTTCTTCTTCTTTTTTTAAAAAATCTACATAGTTTTGTTTTCTTTACTTCTTTCCCCCAGCTACCCTTTTGTCAATTTCTCTTTATTATATAATAATTTAGCTGCTATTCTAGATATGATCGATGCACCAGATATGGTATGTTTTAAGTTCTAATGGAAGATTATTAGGGCTGTAAAAGAATTAAACATTCATAAGTAAATTTGGTTTTCGATGAGGATTTATTTGTTCATTCAATGCATATAAGATCAATTAAACGAATAGATTTGAATTATTAAATTAAATGAGTAAATTTGAACATATGTATATTTTTCATTTGTTAATGTTTATGAATAAAAATTATGAATTATTCATAAATACTTATGAATAAATTTTCTAAACACATACAATAAAAAGAGACAGAAATGAGAAAATTATTGAAAATTTTGATACACCACACATATCATATCAACGTATATTAAACATATCGATATTAATGATATATCAAAAAAATTTACCAAACTTTTTTGATATGGGTATCAATATCAGATTTAATATTTTTTTATATATATTGAAATACCGAATAAATTCACTTATAAATTATTTATTTTAAATTAAAACCAAAAATTTTTGTTTAAACTTTAACCTTTAAATAATTAAACCAATTGTTCTAATCCAACAATAAAATATCTTCATGCTGATTTCTCTTTATTCTTTTTTCTGATGGTGAAAATGTTAAAAAATTTGATATACTATACGTATTATATATATCGATATATATTGAACATATCATTATTAATGATATTAATGGTATATTAAAAAGTTCAATGCAGTATCAAATATATATGTATATATATATTGAAATTTTCTATATGATATATACATTTTCATATGACCGAACCTGCCCTAAAAAAGAGGTGCTCGTTTGGAGGTGGAGGGAGGATTTTAACGGTTGGAAGTAACTATTTAATTATATAATTCTTTTAGTTAGTTAATAAAAAGACTAAAAAAAAATTACGTGATATCCAGAGTTATAATTATCTAATTACGGCTGCCGGGTAAAGTATACCCACGAACACCTAATTAATTATGTTTGCTTTTGTACACGCGCGTAAATTATATATATATATAGATAGATCCTCCATGTTCGATTCTCATGGTTATATAATAATAAAAAATATACAGTAATAAAAATACACATTGTTTCTTCTTGCGTTACTGCTCGCTATAACCATCGATTGACCACGTTCCAATCCAACTGCAGTCGAAATTTGGTCCAATCGGTGCAGGTTTCCTATGAGGTTCAGGCGATGGCTATAGTGTGCACAGCGATGACTCGATGACAAAGGAATTGACTGACACAAGGATGATGCATGAAGGCACGCATGCGCATGCACGAATCAGTCGTTCGGGAGATTAAAACTATATACCTTACGTGACTTACACTGTGTGATGCATGCGCAACAGTGTCTTCATCATCCAATTGATCGCGATTGCACAATAATAAAAAATACACAATACTTCGTCTACGCAGGTCAAAGGAATGTGTGTTTGTCGGAGCAATAAGCATTATACTAAATCCCTAAACCCATCGGGATCATCGTCGACATCCCTCCGACCGGACCGCGGTCGAAATTTGATCGAATTGTGTCCACCAGCTCGCGGCTAGATTCTGGCCAAAATCTGACTGACCGACTGAAGACAAATGGCAAGCAAAGGTTACTGTGCATCGCTCATGGGATGCACAAAAAGAGACATGCAGAATATCAGATTTATGTATATATATATATATATATATATATAAATGTTATCATACACAATTCATCTGTGAGCACCTTCATTATCTACTGTCTGATTCTCTTGGATTCAAGGATTAAGCTATAGTGCACAAACGATCAGACGGTGGATAATCGAGGTGTTCATAGGTGCTCATAGATAAGTTGTGCAGGATAACATTCATATATATATATACAAATGATCCGTGAGCACCTGTGAGCACCTTTGTTATCCATCGTTTGCTCCCTTTGGGTTTAAGGATTGGACTATAGTACACAAATGATCAAACAGTGGATAACGAAGGTGCTCACAGATGAGTTGTGTATGATAACATTCTTCTTTCTCTCTCTCTCTCTCTCTATATATATATATATATATGAATCTGATACCATGTGCATCTACTTCCTATGCACCTGTGCACGATACATAGTAACGAGGAATACATAGTAGCTTCTCACCACGACCTGCTTATCACTATCATCATCGTTCGACTGGATTTTGACTACAAACCGACCAAAATCCAAATATGGTCTAGCCAGAGGGACACTGACGGCGATCTTAACGAGTTCAGGAGCTGGGCTATAGTGCACATCACTCTGATGATGTGCGCAGACAAGTTACTGTACATTCCTCGTTACAGTATCCGTGAGCACTTCCATTATCTATCGTTTGATCCTTTAAGGTTTAAGGATTGACTATAGTGCTCACCTGATCGGAAGGTAAATGATAGAAGTGCTCACATAAGAATTGTGTAAGAGATAATTTCTCTTCCTCTCTCTCCTCTCTCTCTCTATATACCCTGCACGCCTCTTCACTATGCACTCGTCCATGACATACGGTAATTGAAAATGCACGGTAACTCTGTGTCGCGTGGCAATAGCTTGGCATAGATGCTCAACCAGATTTCAGCCACGATTTGCCCGAAAGTATGTCAGCGGCGATCCCGACGAACTTAGGGACTGGGCTATAATGTCCATCATTTCGACGAGGTATAGATGCTCTGACGATGTGCGCAGACGAAGCACTGTGCATTCTTTGTTATTGTGCAATCGCATTTGATTGGACAGTGGAGAAGTAATTGCGCATGCGTTGCACAGGAACAGACGCCGAGGGTATCAAAATTATATATATAGATAGATAGAGAGAGAAAGAAATATTATCCCTATATAACTCATTAATGAACACTCATATGCGTCTCTTGGTGCATGCCAACATGTGCACCTGAAGGGCACCCGTCATGTGGTAGTGATGACTGCAATGTTTCCGCGTCCCTTAGGCGCACATGCTAAGGGCATGTAGGTACTGTATAAAGAAATGTTACCCTATATAATTCATCTATGAGCACCTCCGTTATCTATTGTTCTATCGCTTATGCACTATAACTCAATCTTTGAACCTAAGAGGATCAGACGGTAGATAACGAAGATGCTCACGAATGAGTTATGTAGGTTAACATTTTTATATAACTATATATATACATATATATAGAGAAAAATATTATCCTATACAACTCATCCGTAAGAACCCGTGAGTACTTTTATTATCTACCGTTTGATTTTTTTGAGTTCAAGGATTGAGAAGAGTTTAAAAAATATAAAGAACATAGATAACCTTATTTTTTTTATAGTATCTTTCTTAAGAAAAATAAATTAATATTATGATTGACGAGGAAAAAAAGTATTTTCGTTCATAAAAGGGTAAAATCTCACACTCCAGAGGCTCCCCGTATACCATACAGTTTTGGAAGGGAATTTAATCACGGTTAGCCTTTAACTATATCAATAAAATATGGAATTGAAATATTAGCGACCCTCGACTGTTATCCCTACGTATAAAGAGAGGTAAATCAGGATGCTAGGTGGCCAGCGTAAAAATGTAAAGTCATCAGTAGTCTGACAGTGAACTTTATAAATTGACTCCTTATCTTTTTAAACAAATAGGCTAATCATTTCAATGGAGTTGCCTTTAACTATATCGACATCTAGCATAGTAGAGGAGGGCAGGTATTTGACATTTTTATCCAATAATAATGAGATAAATATATATTTATGGAAAAAAAAGTATTTTTAAAATTAAGTATGTTTTTTTGGTAAAACTAAAAAGAAATTATAGTATGCTTTTTTAGAATTTCGAAATTTTAGGTGTGTCTTTTATAGCCGATACATGTGATGTGGGTATACATTTAGATTTACAAAAATGCAAAATTGATGATCCCAGCAAACCACGTGATGTGTTAAATTTGCAGAGAGATAGGGTACAAACTACAAAGGTAACCTGTTCTTTTCACCGATCGTGTCTCCCTCCCCCCGATCGAGCCTCTCCTTCGTCTCTCTGCTGATCACGCTCTCCCTCTTCTCTTCTCTGCTCTTCTCTTCACCCCAGAACCTTGGCCTCTCTGCCTCGATTCACTCGGTCTCGAGTCAGGTGGGGTGCCTTGGAACATCCCTAGGGCGAGGGACGATGCAGCACCAGAGGCTCAAGCAGCAGCAGGCTCTGATGCAACAGGCGCTCCTTCTACAGCAACAGCAGCAGCAGCAGCAGCAGCAGCAATCCCTCTTTCCCCATCCCGGTCTCTTGGCTTCCCCTCAGGTTTCCATTCCATTTCTTGGCTTCAGATCGTTTTCTCCGATCGATCTGTATTTATTTATTTATTGAGTTTCAAAATTTCTTCTTTGCTATATGAACTGCCTCTTTTGGGTATGTTCGCTATTTCTGGTGGCTGTTACTTGCCGAATATCTTTACTCTAGGGATGACTGTTGGGGTTTTGTTAGTTTTGACTCAGCTAGGGATTCCTTCAGTTCAGTTCGACGGGTCTTTGTTGCGTGTTCGTATTTTATATATCATTTCGTTTTTAGTCTTTAGAATTTCTTGAGTACCGTCCTACCTTTATGCTTGGTATTTTCTGCTTTCATGGCACCGTTTGACATTTAACTTTCTTCGAGATAATCACATGCGTGCATTTGGCTTCATAAATTTAATGGATCTTTATCTTGTAATATCTTAAACATAAGTTTTCTCTATAAATTCGGAATGTTGTTCCAACGCCAAAATAGCAGCACTAGCAACAGGATGCTAACTGTTGGAAAATAATACTAGTTACTCTTTCACTGTCCACCAGTTTCTATACTTGAATTCTTCTTTTATATGCTCATGTACATTTTTTTCTCTCTTTTTTAGCTTATAGAGTAATAATGGTTTGTACAAATCCTTGACGTGACAAGGACTTAGTTTTAGACTGTTTTTCACTTTATTTTTGGGGGTGATTTTTTTGCCCTTAATTTTTTCTATTTATTTACTTTTCTATTTTGCAGATAGAGTCAAATCCTAAATGGAAATCTTCCTCCTGGATTTGATCAAAGCACATGTCGCAGTGTGTGAGTCCTGTTAGGAATTTTTTTCTTTTTTCTATAATTTTAGTGGATATGCTACATTTTTTTTTTAAATAGTTACATACACGGTTAGTGCAATCAACCTCGAGTCAAGGTTAATAAAATTCAAGAGAGACTTGGATTGAATTTTGATATTTGAGTTTCGATGTTTGACAATGTAGAATTGTAGATCAAGATTGACCAAGCTCGGAGGAAGTCAAGTTAGAGAGAAAAATTATTGGTGAAATCATCATTAGGTCAGGTTGA
>JBAMHZ010090512.1:0-16681 GCA_037177395.1 Alpinia galanga | reverse complement strand
AGCTGGTCTTCCTGCCAGATGCTTGGTCTCCTGACCCCTCTGGACTTCCTGCCAGATGCATGGTCTCCCTGACCCCTTTGGACTTCCTGCCTGGTGTCCGGTCTTTCCTGATCTGTCAAGACTTTCCTGCACTCTTGTCATATAGGTCAGAATACAAGTAAACCTAACTTTAAACTTCAGTTCATACATCAAAACAAGGAGTAGTGCTTACTGCACTAACAGATTATGTGTGTTTGTCCGTAATCCAGATTACAAAGTTTTCTTATGTTTTGTAATCCAGATTACATTGCATTCCAATATTAAAATTATAACAAACAAAAGAATCTACTTTACAATATAATCTACATTACATTACAAGACATATTACGGACTACCAAACATGTCCCTAACATTCTCTATTTCCTGCTTCAGGCATTATTTTCTAACTTGAATTCTTTAAAGAGGACAGTAACTATCTTTGTCCAGCAGACATCATTCCCCACCCCTACATAGATGCAGACTTGAGTGAGTTGGATGTGTGGCAAAAACTGATAATGAGAGACCTCAAAGTTCATCCTGCCCTCCGCCAAAGCTGCAATTTTGTTTGAAGAATTTGTTTGGAGAATATGAAAAAATGTCTCTATCTCAAATTGTTCATTTTTTATATAGTATTTTTCAAGAAAACAAGCAGATGCAAAATTTCTTGCTCTCTACGTCATGATCTCAAATCCTTCATAGATTGTTAAGTAAATTTCTTACAGTACCACATAATTTTCTTCTTGTGTCACAGGAAGAACACGGAAGAGCGAAGGATCACTTGAAGTCTGGGTGGACCTCCTCCTCCACTGCTACTGCTTTGTTTTGCGTTTGCGTACCTCCTCCCCACGCTGCCTCCTCGTCTTCACAATCCAAGTATTCGCCCCATTTCGACGAACCACCACCGAGCTTCCCGTCCATCGCCGCCGCCTTTCCTGCTACATTGATCGTAGGATCGACCTTCTCCACATCAACAGGGACTACAGAAGCCAAAGCAATGAAAAGGAAAGTACTTGCCTGCAACACCAATTGGCGTCTTCTTCCTCTTTTCCGCTGGAGACTTGAAGCAGGAATTCCTCTTGGTAGCTGATTTCGCCGGAGGCAGTTGCGTCACCACCACCGCAGGCTCCGGCAAGCCATCTGACTCTTCAAATCGAGCAATCATAAGGTAAAACACAGACGAATTTGAATTTTGAGAACCAAATAAAGCAACAAATTAACCTACCTTGTTCGCCTTCATCGAGACCTGCTGCCGGATCCAGGTACTCGGACCAATCCGTGTTCCTCTTCGAGACGGAGAAGAGGCCATCTTCTGCGCGGGAAAGAGGTGGATTTGAATTTCCCAGATCGGCGTCAGCGGCGGCTCGGGCCATGTTGAAGTCCTGGACGAACTTGCGGAGGTCGCGAGCGAGGGGGCCGCGCGCGTGGATCCGCCGGACCGACTGCCGCTGGTTGCAGACGGCGCAGACCCACTTGTAGATGGTGCCCTTCCGCTGCTGCTTCACCTGCAGTTCCACGACGTTGCAGGCACACACAGGGAGAGGAGAGAAGAACAGATGGGTGTCACTGACCTGCATCGTGGAGCAGTGGCAGCACTGTAGGGCGATGAAGAGCGTCGCCATGGCCACCGACTTGATCGCTCTCCGCTTCCAAGTTACTTCCCCTGCTTCTGTGATTTCTGTGGGGCCGTCTAATTCCCTAACCGGCCCAAGAGCCGACCATCGAGACCAGCCCACACCAGCGGCCATCATATTGTTTAGGGAAATCATCAAAATCTCTCTTAATGTTTAATAACTTTTTTAAAACACCCCAAAGTTTCATTAATCAAGTCATCCCGAAATACTCATTTTAGCTTTTTAAATTTTACCACCTGAATGACACTTTTAATAGAGGAGTGTCTTGAAAGTAAAAAAAAAAAAAAAAAGGGAGAGCAGTCACATGGCCTTCTTAACATCACAGTTAGACATAAATTGAGAATAAATAATAGTTGAATAAAAAATTATAGATAGAATATTATTCTGTTTTTTTTAAATGGAATATTCACGAGGGGCGTCCTTTTAATTTTTTTTAATTTTTTGCATTACGTGGACATTGCACTGATAAATTAGTAATAATATATTGTTAAGAAACTAAATAGCAAAAAATGCAGTGAAAAGTCTCAAATCGTTGCTAACTGTATCTGGCGAAGTAAATACCACATCGACCGTTACTGATGTTCGATCTGGACCGTTCGATAGAGCCAGCATTTGCCAAAACCGGATCCTGCGACCGTCCGAGTCACGAACACCAGGCGTGAATCCTGTCGATCAACGGTGGGGATGGTAGGGGGACGCCCCTCAAAGCGGGCGAAGCCGCCATGGGAGCTCGACTAGGTTTCCCTCGGTCACTGCCGCTGCGGAGGTAGGGTTTCATCCTTGAAAACGTCTACTTCTCACCCGAGCGGAGAAACCTTCGCGATTCCACCTTCCTCTACCCCCTTCTCCCCCTCATATCTCTCCTGCTCTTCGCCTCCTGGGTTTCCTTAGATCTCGCCGGAAATGGGGTCGTCTCTCCCCTCCAAAGAAGCTAATCTCTTCAAGGTCATCGTGGTAAGTGCCCTCTCGCCTTGCTTTTAATCAGAGTATTCACCTTGATTTGATACGATACTTTCTCAATACTAACTCGATGCTAGTTTTATTGGAGCTGATGTTTCTCGCTGTTGGTCTTCTCATGGCCTTGATGAAAGATGGCAATTTTGTATTTACTCTTCTGGCAGTGTTATGTATTGCTGCCATATTTCCGGGGCTAGAATTTTGATCTGAGGGAGTCTTTTAGGTGGACGTGACTATACAAAGTCAATGTTTTTTTCCACAGAACTCAATGAAACGTTACTCTGGATGCTCGTCTCTCGTATTTTTTTGGATCTAGTTCTTTCTTTTCTTTCTTCTTATGTCAAGGTTACAATTTGGTGGGTTTTGGAGCGAAATAATATAAAGCTAGTGCAGTAAACATCCAATTAATTAAGTACCAGTTTTGTGCTTGATAATATGGTAGGCCTCTTTTCTATGGCTCTGACCTCATGATGTGCAAAAAAAAAAATCCTTTTTAAATCTTTTTTATTGAGCTAGTATCGGGAGGTAAATCCTATTTATAATGATCGTTGATGAAAAATTATTTGCTTCTACTTGCCGTTCATGACATGCCTTATTCTTACCATGTCGCATACAGTTTCTTAAACAATATGCCTGATAGCCTGACTCACCCCTGGATCAATTGGGAAGCACATTTCTATAATGAACTTAAAAAGGTCCTGGATATTCAGCTCTTGAGCCTGCTTGCCATCTATTATGTACTGCTAGCCTGCAACTTTATAAGAAAACCACTTGCAAATTGTGCTATATTCAACAAAGTGAAAAGTAGAGCTTTTGAAAAATTTGCTACAAGGAGCAACTGAAGATACTGGCATATACAGGCCTTTTTCATTTCGACTTTGTTATTTCATAACAGTGTTTGTTCCGGTATAAGTTCTAAACTGATTTATCTGTTGCAAATTAGAATCTATCCATATCTTCTATTGAAAATTGCTGCCCTTACAACACCAAGAACTCAACGGTTGTTTTATGTCCTGAGACACATGAGAAAATTTTTTGTAAATCTGTCGTGGCAGGAAATTAAAAAGGTATGATGCATGAATTTTTGTTCGAAAAGCATTCATCTAAACTTTATCTTAAAAAACAGTTGAAATATTGTGATACATGTAAGCTCGATCAATTTGTAATGGAATCATCAGGGAGTGGTGAAGCTAAATTTTTCAAAAAGGGGGCATTGTGATTTTAAAATAGCTAAAATGCATAAATTATAAAATTAAAACATGATTGATTTTAAGATTTTTTTAAAATTCTAGATCCAAAAATAATTTTTGAAAGTCAATTGTAGTGGAAGATATAAGGGGCATAAAGTTCAATGGAACATCTGCTAAATTGCATCATCTTACATATTAGTTCTAAAATACTTTTTCGTTCCTGCAAACATAAGATACTTTTTTGCTATTCTAGATGCAGGAAAATATTAAAAAAACAAGTGAAATTATTTTGTTTAGATGGATAATTTGCCTTTTAGCCTTCAGCTCATATATGTCTTGCACTAAGAAGTAATGTTTTGAAACTCGTCATAAAGTTTAGTTGCTGATTTCTTGTTAGGCTTCTGGTCTGGGAAGCAGTGATGTCACATCTACTTTGTTTTCACAAAAAATCTACTATGCTTGCAACTTTGCACCCATCACACAGGCATTATTGTGTAGAAGTAGCAACACATTATTTTACCAAAAATAATGGTTCTAAAACCTATTGGTTTACAATTTTTCTTTCCTTGATTTCATTAAATTATATGCCATAATGTTAATGCAAATGCTCATTGTTTTCCTTTTTCAGAAATCATATGAGACAAAACAGTACAAAAAAGGATTAAAGGCTGCTGATACCATATTGAAGAAGTTTCCTGAGCATGGAGGTGGGATTTTGAGTTCTCAGCACTACGAATCTCTCTTTATTATTGATATCTTGATCCAGTACTGCTTGACTGGTTTAACTTGCTGCTGCTAGAAACCTTGTCCATGAAGGGATTGACGTTGAATTGTATGGATCGAAAAACAGAAGCATATGATCTTGTTCGTCGTGGTCTTAAGGTTGGCTATTAGTTAGTTTCTTTTGTATAACTTATATGGTTGCTTTCATTTTTTCCATAGGCATCTCTTATACAAGCTTTTTTCTATTGTAGAATGATCTTAAAAGTCATGTGTGCTGGCATGTTTATGGTCTACTGTACCGGTTTGATAGAGAATACAGAGAAGCTATTAAGTGCTACAGAAATGCTTTGAGAATTGATCCTGACAATATTGAAATCCTGCGGGATCTATCATTGTTGCAGGTTGGTATTTTATTGGCAATTCATGTTGTCAACTTTAGATTGTGATTTTGCATGTTTTTTTAGCACTTTCAGTTTATTAAGTTAACAAATTGTGTTGCTGAATGTAGCTATTCTGTTTGTGAATTTATGGAGACGATCCTGGTTTTCAATAATATTGATGTTCTGTAAACTAAAGGTATCAACTTCATGGATCTGTAAGATTGATTCAATTGAAATCAGGAAACAAGAAAAAAGTTCACAAAATGAAAAAAAAAATTAAATTGTTTAATCTATGACATAACAAAAGAAGTTTGAAAGCTTAATAATGATGCATGTTATATCAATTTATATATTAATATCATAGAAGTAAAAAAGAATTCTTATGTAATTAGCATTCTTGTTATTAAGTTAATGTTTGTCAAATTATATAGCCAAACATTATTATTTGATTAATAATATCAATTATTTTATTGTTGCATTATATCCGATTCAATAACCAATAGAAGTAAATTAAACATCACTAATTAGATTGTTAGGAAATAATTATTAAATAATATTCAATAATAATGGAATATTATTTCTTTCTTAAAAATTATTCAGATAAATAAATAAATGTAATAATATTAAGTTTAAATTTTAGATATCAATAATAAGTAATATTTGAATAGTTAAAAGGCAGTCCGGTGCATGAAGCTCCCACCATGTGGGGGTCTCGATGAAGGATCTATTGTGTGCAACCTTATCTTGCTTTGCAAAAGACTATTTATAAAACTTGAACCCATGACCTTTAGGTGACAAAGCAGCAACTTTAATATTTGAATAGTTAATGTAAAAATTTAATGGTTGATATTATTATATAAATTTTTTAAGCCGTAAATAATTGAGTTTTTGTTAGTTAAATGTATGAATAATTAGACTATATTTTCCTTATGCTCTGATACACACATCTTCATATTAAAAAAACTACTAAAGTTCTCATAGCCATCTAGACATTAACACTAGTTGTTAAGTTGCAATTGCATGAGGCAACTTTCATCCTATTTTATCTAGGCTTGGGGCCTGCATTGACGTTTTTTATTTTTTATTGCTACAAATGTTTATTAATTTTATCACTTAAACACTTCAGAATTTTATTATGTATTCACTCCAAAATCCAGTATGGCTATTTCTCAAAGAGGACCTATACTGGATATTATTGGTTAACTCCATTGAATGCGGCTGCCTTTTGGCCTAGTCAAACTTTGCACCAAGATTTGAATGATCAATGTGGTTGAACTTATTGGAACTATTTTTCTATGGCCATTTCTCTTTTTAATTTATATCTAACTTGGTAGGCTTTTAACAGGCTTTACATCGTCTTTTTCATGTTCTGACCTATATCTAATATCTTCCAGTCATATGATATCAACCTCACCTGTTTATTGTTATAACTTCAATTCTTCATGGATACCAACAATTACAAAGTTCCAGTTCAAGGGGTGTTCATATAACTTTTCTAATTTAATGCACAGGTCTGACCATCTTCTGTTGGCTTCATTAGATTCTTACTATATTCAATTCACAAGACAATTTGAATGTTTATATATCTTTCTTATATCTTACACAGTTTTTGTAACTTGGTTTAAATGCATTGATCGTCTTCTATTTGTTTTTTAAAAATAGCTCTTCCATATTAATGTTCGCAACTATACATGTCTCCTGCAGGTACAGATGAGAGACCTGACAGGGTTTGTTGAAACTAGACAACAACTTTTAACGTTGAAGCCAAACCACCGCATGAACTGGATTGGGTTTGCTGTTGCACACCACCTGAATTCCAAGTAAGCCATGGTTTTCTAGGGTAAATATGTTAATTATTGATCAGTTACTATTGGACAATACCTTTTCAAGTGTTTTGGTTACTCACTTTTCAGCTTCTCCAAAGCGGGCTGTCTTTTTTATCTTTGTATTTCAAATCTCCAAATTCACCTTTTTTTTCCACTTGTTCTATGTAAAACTTCCTGTGGATCTCGTAGTAATTGGAACTATTCTTCTAAATTATAAGCAATCATATTATCATGTCTATAATATGATCTCTTTCACCATTACATGTGATGCATTGCCTGAGCACATATTTTACCTGTACTGGAATTATCCATCATTTCTTGGAAGATGACATTAATACTCTTATTATAAAATTATCTCCAATGTATTTTTTATACTAAGTGGTAACTTTTTTGTTACTTGATTTCTTTATCCTTTTAGCCCTTTGAAGGCAATAGATATATTGGAAGCATATGAAGGGACATTGGAGGATGATTACCCCCCAGAAAACGAGCGTTATGAACACAGTGAAATGCTCTTGTACAAGGTGTATAAACTTTAAAAGAGGGGCATTTTCTTCTTTTGTTATGTTAATTAGATCTTATGGAATAATCTTTTGTAAGTGAATTCATTTTCTTCTGCTTCTACCACTTCACCCTGTTCATAGTTTTTTTATGATATTTCTATGTGAGGATGGTGGAAAGGTTATATTCCAGATTGCATTTTGCAGATTACATTGCTAGAGGAAAGTGAGCTGCTTGATAGAGCACTGGAGGAAATGCACAAGAAAGAGTCTAAAATTGTGAGCTTATGCTTTAGCTGATAATATTATTTTTAATGATTCATTTTCATGGTTATTAAATGGAACAAAATGCTCATGCAAATATGCAATTTCAAGCTCTAGTAGTTCATTTCATATAGGATAGATATATATTGCTCGTTGCATCATACTTATTTCTTTGTTTCTTGATTTCATCAGTTAGATAAGTTAACCTTCAAAGAACAAATGGCTTCCATTTTACTGAAATTGGGGCGCTTTGAAGAAGCGGAAAAGATATATAGGTCCCTACTCTTCATGAATCCTGATAACTATAGGTATGTGATTTTGCATACATCACCAAGTATGGTTTTCTTTCTTTTTAAATACATGTCATTTCCATTTTTTCTCTAATATAATTTGGATGACACTCGTCAATCTCATTTATGAATGTATCTGCATCATGATTCTGGATAGAGTCGTCAAACGGGCCGACCCATGGCGGGGCGGGCCAACTTGTCATAAACCCAATATTTAGCAGGTAGAAGTGAGCCGGCCCGCCATTTCAGCGGGTTAAAAAATTTCCAATCCAACCCAAGGCAGATTGCGGGTTAGGCGGGCCGGCCCGTGGGCAATAATTTTACTATATATCAAAAAATTTATTCTTATCAAATTTGATTTATAATCATTTGATCCTTTATAGTGCGTAAGGAAGTCATCATAATATTCTCTCTACTCTTCTTGTAACATAGAGTGTGTTGTATGTTTGGTATTTTTGTTCTTCTTTTCTTCAAATCTCTAGTTAATTGCTTTATAATAATAAAATTTTTCTCAGTTTCTTTTCTCTATCAATCTTGTTTCATTCTTTGTAGTTGAATTCGAGAAGCATAAGAAGCATTTACAGATTTCATTTTCTCGTGCATTCATTTTTATTGAACATTGTGGTCAAAGATTGTATGTCCTTTTTCAAATACAGAATGAATCTGTTTTGGACTTGGCATGTTGTATCATTATGTCTTACTTGAAAAATATAATTTTTAATTTTTTCAACCAGTAGACCAACCTAAGCCTGCTGCGGGTCGGCCCGTCTTAATCTGCAACCCATGCGAGTTGATTTTTTTAGGTCCGCGGCAGACTTGGGTTGATAAATTTCAACCCATCCTGCTTAAATTATTTGTCGGAGCGGGCCAACTCGACGGGCCTAACCCAAACTGACAGCTCTAATTATGGATTGGTGCTTACAGTTGTAAGTACATGCCATCACTTTATTGCTCAAGACCAGTCAATCTTCCGGATTCACTCGTGGGCAGGATGCTGATAATTTTTTTGTTCTTTTTTGTTTCTTGGGGTTTCACTTTTTTTTTTCTGATCGCAATGCTCTTACTATACTCCCTGTTCTTTATACTTTTCTTTGTTATTTAAAGCTGTGATTTCTTTTTTTGAGTTTTTTAGCTGTATTCTTACTGTTGCTTACTGTAAACAGGTATTTGATTGGCCTGCAAAAATGTGTTCAATTATATTCTCAAAAAGGTGAATATACATCTGATGAGATTGATAAATTGAATGCTTTGTATAAGTCACTCGAGGAGCAATATAGTTCATCTTCTGCTGTTAAGGTAGGGAAATTCTTTCTTGTCAATAGATGATGATTCCCATGTGTCTATATGTATTCTTTCTATCAACTAACTTGTGCCAACTTATTGATTGCAAAAACTCTATTTATCTTGTTGCCAAAGAATGTATCATTATTTACTTAATGAAATGCAAGGATCAATTCTTTAATGATTGTTGATGTGGTTCATGAAGACTACAAACTATGAAGGAAGGCATTTCTTTTTTTCTTCATTTTGATTAGATCACCATGCTGTTCGAATGCTTGCTTTTCCTGTAATGCAAGCTTCCTAGTGGTTAGCACTAATTTTATTTGAATTATGTTGTCTATCATGCCTGTTTGTAATGTTCTTTTATTCAAATTACTGTTTATTGTGGCTTCTCTCTTACAATGTTCTACTTTCAATTAGCAAATCATCTATTGGGATCTTTCTTTCTTTGGCTCAGAGAATACCACTTGATTTTCTAGAAGGAGAAAAATTTCGTGAAGCAGCAGACAACTACGTGAGGCCATTATTAACTAAGGTTGGTGAATCCTTTTTACTGCTCTTTTGTTCTATGAGCTTATAACATTGGGATACTTTCGTCATGATTCTTTTATTTGTTAGAGGTATTAGTATTAATATAGTTATTGATGTAGTGGGTTTAGTCCACTTTTGTATTTTAGGTTAGGGTTTTATCATGAATGTATGTATGTATGTCTGTATGTACACTACCTATGGGTATCTATTGATAAAGCAACATGATATTTTCTTCCTAAAAAATTTTACATTATTAGGTGAACAAGCTGAGATGTGTAACTTTTTTCACCTATACTAATTCAGGGTGTTCCTTCACTGTTCTCTGATCTCAGTCCCTTGTATGACAAGAAAGGAAAGGTTTGCAGAATTACTCAATACCTTAAACAAGCAGCTCAATCTATATGCTATTTAAGCAAGAACTTGATGATCTGTTATGCATTGAATTATTTTTGTAGGGATCCATTCTTGAAGAATTATTTCTTTATCTAGAAGACTCACTTAAATCAACAGGAAACTTTCCGGGAAGGTAATTTTGGGGTCTAAATTTTTGTTTCCAGATAGGTGTTCTGTAATCATTGCAGATTGATGTTTACTGACTATGGGCTGTTCTGAGTAAATGGCTCAAGAAAAGTATAGTCTTTGTTCTTTACTTGACCAAAGGGGGTTATCACCTTCTTTGTCTTAAATTTGATGTTCTCTTTCCTTTTGGTGAAATGGATGTTTTAGACAGACTTATCTTTAGAAATGTTATTGGATGTATTACAAGGTAAGTCAACCTTTTATGCTATAATATCTGATATAAATTGTCATGTTCTGGCATCTGACTCGTG
This sequence comes from Alpinia galanga, assembly GCA_037177395.1. NCBI lineage: Eukaryota > Viridiplantae > Streptophyta > Magnoliopsida > Zingiberales > Zingiberaceae > Alpinia > Alpinia galanga. The sequence continues at coordinate 6,260 of JBAMHZ010090512.1, read as the reverse complement.
GTATTGCTCTTAAATTTGAATTCTTTTTGATCAATACCTTCTTGAGACTACGTATTAATTGGTAATAGAGTTATATTGTAACTTTTAGTAACCAGAAATTCAACACTGCAGAAATCTAAGATGATTAAAACAGACAGTCAAACTGAAAGGATAAGCTTATTCTTTGATTGATACTATGATTTTCCTAATGAGAATCACGTTAACTGTGTTATCCTTTTTCATGAGCCTTAATGAAATATCCTTCCTAAATATAGAGACTAGTATTGCTCAGTTTCCTATACTTTTCGCATAAAATTTATGTCCATTTTATGAGTCTCATTCACATTCTTAGAAAATGATAAACATGTTATAATGTATATTTTTCAGGAAAAATAATAAGTTATGATTATCATCCATACCATGTTGTGTTAATGTTACTTATGAGCCACGGTTTTGATTTCCCCCCTTTTTTAATACAGTTCAAAAAAAGAGCCTCCTTCAACAATCATGTGGACAATGTTTCTGGTTTCACAGGTTTAATTTGGTTCCCCCTGTAGATTCAGTGTTAAGTGATTCTCGTTTGTGTATTGCTAATCTCATTGTCTTTGCTTCTGTTGTGTTGCAGCATTATGACAGACGAGGCCAGCATCTCCTTGCTCTAGTTAAAATTGATGAAGCCATTGCGCACACACCAACAGTAATTGATTTGTATTCCATTAAGGTCCGTGTGATAGGTCTTGCAAATTCTACGACCTAGTTATCTTGTTGTCACCCTGAGCTAGCAGTGTGGAATCTGTCATAGATCATGCAAAATAGTTCACTAAATTTCCTACGGTTTTAATTGTTCAGAAATCTTGCCATTTAGTTGCTGCAGTTATCCAGTTTGGTTTCATCCTTGATTTATTGATGAGTTCGTACATCCTTTTAATAGATTCATTGACCTGCCTATTTATAGATTTAAATTACAATTCGCCCTAGTTGGATTTCTTCAAAAACTTTTTGCTGAGTCTCTGAGAATTCTTCCATAATTCCTCATAGCTTCACAAGGTTAGATGCTGTGAAAGTTGATTAATTGGTTATCTCAAAAACTAGAACTCTTAGGAAAGAGACCATACTTATCTGCTTGTGACTTATAAGAACCTCCTCCAACACCATCTTAGCTCAGAGGTATAAGCTTTCCTTTTGACACAGGTAAATTCTAAATTCTAGAACTCTTGCTTTGATGCCATGTTGAAGTTGATATACTGACCACTTATTGCAAAAGCTTGAACTGATAGGAAAGAGACTAAATTATACAATGGACCACCAAACTTGTTCATGTGGGACTAACAGACATTATGCATCCTAGTTTCAACAAACATATATCCACAATAATGTGTTATTTTGAGTATTATGGTACACAACCAAGATCATGTCCAAGTACCCTCTCCAAGATATGCTTGACAAATGTTTTAGCTGATACCTGCCAATTGACAAGTAAGCAACTTCCAATACTTGGCTGCAAATTGACAAAAGCCACCATTATGCACTGGGTATATAACAATATAAGGAGCCATTAATGTTGCCAGAGTAAGAAACAAAATGTTGAAGGAATCTAAGATAAAATGATTCTTCCAAAAGCCTTATATTTCTTCCACTTTAGCAACATAAGGAATCTAAGATAAGATTATTCTTCCAAAAGCCTTCTATTTTCTCCACTTGAGCAACATTATGGCTTACATGATCAAGTTAGTGAAGTTGATTTCTTTACTATGATTGTCTAAGATAGAGCATAGAAGTTCATCAAAGCTGAAAGAAGGGAAGTTGACTTCCTATTTAGTGTGATTGTTTAAGATAAATTGTAGAAGTTCATCACAGTTGAGAGTGTCTCTGGAGAAAGCTCTCTAATCTTTTAGTTTGGAGTGATTAATTTGGAGGAAATATCTCAGGACAAGTGTGCCTCAGACTGAAGTTGATTTGTATATGAAAATTGGTTCCAGATACATGGATGTGGAGCAAAGATTTCTAGAGTGCACTCTATATCTCCCTATCATGAAGAGAATAGGGAGACGTGACTTGATTTAAATATTATGTGCTATTGCAGTACCTATTCTTGTTTGGCAATCAAGTCCCTCAGAAAGAAAATGAGCCTTGCTGAGCTACTTTGGTGCCTTTTCAGTGTCTGTCTCATCTCTCTTTTATGTTTGAGGGTGGCAAACCTGATGGTCCTTGACAATGTTGATTCCTTTTGATGTTGGGGCAATGAATTCTTTTTATAGTTTACAATTTATCTGACTTCAGTTGCAATGCCAATGATGTTTGACCATAATGTCTCTACCCACAAGCACCTCTGGCAATGAATTCTTTTTATAGTTAAAGCATATCTGATTTTGGTTGAGATGCCAATGATGTTTAACAATATTGTGTCTCTTGCCGTAAGCACCTCTAGCAATTCTAGTTGCTGCTCTAAGTTGCAGATTATGTTTCTTTTACTGGAAATGCACATAGATCATGCTGACATGTTTCAATGTGGACCACAGGGCAGAATATTGAAACATGCTGGAGATTTACCTGCTGCAGCTGCCTTGGCAGATGAAGCTAGGTCTATGGATCTTGCTGATCGATACTTGAATAGTGAGTGTGTCACACATATGCTCCAAGCTGATCAGGTATGACCTTATACTGGTAATGGTTTTTAGTTTTATCTATTCTAATTTTGGCACATAAGATGATATTTTATTCGTTGATTTCTCAAGGTTGCTTTAGCTGAGAAAACAGCTGTTTTATTCACCAAGGACGGGGACCAGCATAATAATCTTCATGACATGCAGTGTATGTGGTATGCACCTTTCAGTTTGCACATCCCAATTGTCTGAATAATTTGTCCTTCCTCCTCTGATCTTACTCATATTTGTTACTGTGGAAGGTATGAACTTGCTTCCGGTGAAAGTTACTTTCGTCAAGGTGATCTAGGACATGCACTTAAAAACTTCTTAGCCGTTGAGAAGCATTATTCAGACATTACGGAAGACCAATTTGACTTCCATTCTTACTGTATGCGGAAAATGACTTTACGGTCCTATGTGTCAATGTTGAAGTTTCAGGATCAGTTGCATTCACACGAATATTTTCATAAAGCAGCAATAGGAGCTATAAGGTGAATTTGCATAGTAATTTTTCATGAATTACACCTACTATCTTGGAGTTAATGCTTATCTGTGTTTCCCTTCAAATTTCAAAATCTTTACTCTGGATGTTTATTAGAAATTGAGAATTTAAATGTGCAAACAAAGTGTTCCCTTGGTTTAATGAATGATTTAAATGTTATTCTATACAACTCATCCGTGAGCACTTTCCTTATCTACTGTCCGATCCCCTTGGATTCAAAGATTGGACTATAGTGCACAGGCAATCTGACGGTGGATAACGGAGGTGCTCACGGATGAGTTGTATAGAGTATATATATATATATATATGTGTGTGTGTGTGTTATCCAGGCTTCAATTCTTTTTTTCTTCTCTGTTTTACCGTACTTTTTAAACTTCATTGTCATATCCTCATAAGTGGAAAGCTAATGGCTACATGGGCTGCCCCCCAAACTCCAATTACCGTTGCCATAACTTTCACATATGTTATGTATGCTATTTGCTAGATATATTCACCGCGGTCCTATAAACTGTCTAAAACTTTCTTATCATAATATCCTGTTAAATAGAAAGAAACTCGAGGATAGATCTATAGTTAGTCTCCATTTGTTTTTGCATAAGACTATTAAACTTGGCCCTTTGATGATTGATGAAGAATGATAAAATGACAATTCAAGAATGCTTACTTTGACTTCTAAGCACTTCTGTGCCACTATCCTGATTCATTCATTAGCGTATTGTCACTAGGACCACAAAGCCTTGAAATTTCATTTTCTATTTTGGAAATTAAGCCCTGATTCTTTAAATCTGGAGTGCTTAAGCCTGAATTTATTTCTGATGACTCTGTTTTAACAACAGTGGAAGATGTTGCTTAATTATGAGATTTGAACCTGCTATGAACTTGCTTTTGGTTCAAGAACCAAGTTACAACGATTCCCCCTCATGTGAATGTACCCTTCCTAACCAACTAATTAGTCTTTCTTTTCTTGTGTGCTTAAGTTTTCCAACTGTTAGTACCAAACACTTCATGTCCCATGCGTTATGCTAAACTGTGATGCTGCCCTTATAGTTCTTCATGCCACAGCTTCGTACTTATCATGTTTCTCCAATTGGACCTTTAGCCTCTCTGTCCTACAAAAGAAGGAAATTGTAACTAGGGAAAGGTAAAGGTAAAAAAAAAACTCTTAGAAAAATAATTACAGAATATATTTCATTTTATCAGAATATAGAGAAAAAAAAGAGTATGAAGCTCATGCTAATATGGGATATCATAGAAAGGTCTGATCATATTAGGTTTATTGTACGCAATCTTACAATACATTGCAATATGTTGTTTCACAATTCGAACCCGTGACCACATTGTCATATGGCAACAACTTTTAAATTTTTTTTAATGATTTTTTCTATATTCTGATTTTATTCTTATCAGAATATGGAAAAAATAATAAAATATAGATTTGAAAATAAAAATAATTTATTTTTCTGGATTTGAGCTTCATTTCTCTGGAAAGTAAGTTTCCTCCCAAATTAGACAGTAATATGAGGAAAACTGGAAATAGATTTCCACTTGCTTTTCTGTCCCTCTCTCATTTCCTCCGTGAGAACAGAGGGAAAGTGGCACTGGGAAAATCTGTCACTTTATTTCCTTCTCAAATTTATTCCTTATAGGAAAATGTGATTATTGTGCTTTCAAATATGACAGTGGGAACTATCACCAGTTCAATCACAAACTCATCTGCACTCGTCAATATTGTTAGACTAATCAAATTTTTTCATGCCGCAAAGAGCATGGATACCAATTGGCTTGTAAGATTATTGTTGGGATGCTGATAGTAGTAATTAAAAACTTCTTTTGATCATAGAGATATTGTAGATCAACTACAGTAACTCTGAAAAAATGATGGCACTGAAGTGTACTTGATGGCTATGCTATGTAGACTTCACCTACATTGCTGTACTTTTGTGGGACATTTGATATGAACTTTGACATCAACACCCAATTTGGCACATGTAATAAATTTAGGAAATATGGTATCAGGCTTCTAGATAAATGCACATATCAAATAGACAGATACTACCACCAAAGTATGAGTAACTTATATTGGCTCACACCATCATCATCCAGAAAAAAAATCTTTTTGGCTCTGGGATAATCTTTTATAGAGTGATTAGTTATTTCTTGAAAAGAAATAATATTTTAATTCAAGTTTCCTTCTACTAGATGTTATGTCAAGTTGCATGATTCTCCACCAAAAGCTGCAGTTGAGGAAAGTGATGAGATGTTAAACTTGCCTGCTTCACAGAAGAAAAAACTGAGACAAAAACAAAAAAAGGCAGAGGCTCGCGCCAAGAAAGTAATCTTGATAGAACTCTATACAGGCATAAATGCTTTATTTTGGAATGTTTCCTTCAGTTTTCTCCTTGAAATTCTGCAGGAAGCTGAAGAAAGGAATGATGAGGAAACAACTTCTGGAACATCTAAATCTGGCAAGCGGCAAAATGCCAGACCAGTTGATTTAGATCCTCATGGTGAAAAGCTATTGCAGGTTCTTAATTTTACATTTAAGTTTTACGGTTATACATACAACTTTCTGTTTTTTTTAAAGCTATAGGTTTTATATGCAGTCTAGGCACCTGCTACCAAACAGTATAATTTTGCTTAAGCAGTGAATTAAACTTTGTTCCTTATTTGCAGGTGGAAGATCCATTGGCTGAAGCTACAAAATACTTGAAGTTGCTTCAGAGTAACTCTTCCGGTTCACTGGAAACTCACATTCTTTCATTTGAAGTGAATATGAGAAAGCAAAAGATTCTATTAACATTTCAGGTACTTAACAGCCATATTAGCCTTCTCTAGTTTTGGTCTTATCATTTGCCAAAATAGTATCAAATTAGTATTTGGATTCCTGATTTTTTCTGATTGATCCAACAAATAAGAGGATGGTGAGAGGGAAAGTAGAATGGAACAACTTAAATATTTATGCTTTATATGGAATTTGACATAATATAGAGGTTTGATGGACTATGTGATCAAACACTTAAAAAAAGAAGTATACCACAGATGAATTATCAAAGAACTCATGTCATTATTATGTTATCCATTACATGGTGATATGTTCTTAATCTCCATCTTTATTCTCACTGCACTGACCGATT
>JBAMHZ010090403.1:0-16683 GCA_037177395.1 Alpinia galanga | reverse complement strand
CTAGCTATTGTATATTTTTTAAAATTTTTATTGTTCTTACAAATATATAATTTCTTATAGGTTATTTGTTTTTCCTTCACTTTCTTTGTATCTTCTCATTCCACTACTAAGATTTTTTACTTGGTGGTGCATGTCTTTTTGACTCATCGAGTACACTCGTGGCTATTATTTTCAATTTTGATATCATTTTATTCTATGTTGTATTAGAGTTACCATATATTTCATCTAATACTTATACTTCTACCTTCTCTTTAAATATATTTTGTTTCCTATCCTTTAACTTTCATCGCTTAATTCTAGGAGTCGTGTATATTTTTTTTCTATTGATACTATATCTAAGGCGTATATCCAACACTAGTAATGTATGTTTGATAGTTAAGTTTTCTCCAGGGATAACCTTACAATCTTTACAAATCTTTTCATCCCTCTTCCTAACCATAAGAAAGTCAATTTATGATTTATTATTTTCCTTTTGAATGTGATCAAGTGTTCTTCTCTTTTCTTAAAATACATATTAGCTAGTATAAGGTCATATGCTATCGCAAAATTCAATACAGTTTTACCTTCTTCATTTATTGTTCCAAATCTATAATCCCCATGCACCCTCTCATATTCTTTATTTTTCACTCCGACATACCTATTTAGATCACCTCCTATTACAATCATTTCATTTGGCGAAGTTTTTGTAATACTTTATCTAGGTCATCCTAAAATTTTGATTTGGTATCTTCATCTAATCCTGTTTGAGGTGTATATATGCTAATTATGTTTATAGTTTCTTTCTCCACTACTATCTTGAGAGCTATAATTCTATCTTCCTTTCTAATTACTACAACTTCGTCCTTTAATGAACTATCTACAACAATACTCACTCCATTTCTTGTTTTACTCTTTCTTGTGTATTAACTTAAAATCTGAGTTCTCTATCATCTTTGCCTTCTCGCCTACTCATTATGTCTCTTATATACATAAAATGCTAATTATTCTCTTAATTATCGTATCTACTACCTCAATTATTTTACCGGTGAGAGTTTTTATGTTCCATGTTTGAAATCTTAGACTATTAGTTTTCCTATCATATTTGTTTTTACCCAACCTATGATGTGAGAACTCTTGCCTATTTAACACTACACCCAAGTTTTCGTGGAGATGTAGCGATCTTTGCTAGTAAGTTATAGTCAGATCCTACAATGCAAATTTTTGTATATTTAATCACTGCACCTGAGTTTTGGAGATATAGTAGTCCTTGTCGAAATGTTACAGTTTGATCTTGCAACGCGTTCGAAGTACAAAAACTATTATATAATGAAAATTCCTTAATCATTGCCATATTTTTAGAAGGAAAAAAACATGAATAGCTATGTCATTTTTCTTATTTGAACTTAGGTAAAGTATTCAATAAGGGTGTGAGTCCAGGTTTTTGACACAGCCATATACTAAAACTTTAAAATGATCAATAAGGATGTCAAATGATGACTTAAGGTGTGAGTGTAAATATTCAACAAAATGTAGACTCTTAAGTGTTGTCTATTATGATTTTAAATACTTTCACATGTAAGCAATAGAGGCGGTAGCTGTCAACTCGGTGTGTCATAGGTATTAGACTATAAGAAATAGCTAAAGATAAAAATTTGTTACAAGTATAATAAAGTTTCAAGCCTGGATTATTTGCATAACAAGCTAAAAATTGAGTATAAGCTGTAGGAAATTTACATATTTCTAAAGATAGGGAAATAAAATAAAGAGCTTAATGTGATATTAAATAAAATCTATCATGATTTGAAATCTTGTGTTTGGCAACATGATTGAAACATGTTGTCTAAGTAGATTATCAAAGTTTGATACTAATCGACATAGAAAATTTCTTGAATGTGATCCATTCTAATTGTGCATATGAATATTTTACCATGTTGATATTGAACATGCTTTGGCACATGCGAAGATGAATCCTTTGTCGATCTTTGTCTCTTGTTTTTTGTTTTCGAAATTCTAATTCACTTTATCTAATTTTTATAGTCTTATTTTTAAAACTAAAAGATTATAGGAGTAGAATTCATACTAATTTATTTCGACAGGCATTGAAGTAAAAAATTGAGTAAAATTTATTTTTAATTCAACTATCTAATTGAGTCTAATTAGAAACTACAATTTCTTAGTATAGCTCCTCTATTGACTTTCTTTTTAGTTTATGTGAGTTTAGCCACAAATGATATCTCCTATCGACTTTTAGGAGCGTAATATCGAGACTACAATTAAATAGAGACTTAGTTGCTAAGGCTATTAACGAAAGTCAAATATTTTGAGAGGTAATGACTCATTTGGTGATCCTTTTAGATGTCATACAGGTACAAATTAGATGTTGGTAAATATAAAATGATTTATTATTAGTCATTATCAACATATGGATGTGGTAAATATAAAATAATCATTGTTAGTCATTATCAACATATACATATAGAAAAGTATTTTAATTTTGTTCACTTATTTATCTTACAACTGAGTAGTAGTTACAATATGGATTGACCCCCAATCCAAAAAAATTACAATATAGATTTCTCACAAATGACATCTTAAGTGGTTGCTAAGGGAATTGGCCGGTTTCTCCATTATTTTTAGAAAAATACAAAATTGTGTCTCATATGTCACTTGGAGAGATGATTTACATTTATTATAATATGTGCCTTCAATTATGTGTTATAACAGAAGAGAAGGAAAAAACAAAAGTCACTAAATGTACACCTATATGATATTGTGTTCATTTAGTTTGTGATGATCTACGGATAAATTATTGGAGGACTATTAAAGGAATATATTACTTGATGAATCAGGAAATCATCCACCATGACCATTTCAATTCGTTATCCAACAAATTAAAAAAGTGCAACAGAACGAAGATGCTTGTGAGGAAGATGATGGTCAAGCTTTTGACCAAGGATTTCTTTTGTTTGGATCTTGATTGACATTTTTAAACATCTCAACTCTAAAATTCCAACCACAACTAAAGACCACATACAAAGAAAAGAGAGATGAACATAATGAGAGTGATGAACATGGAGGAGAGAAAGAGAAATCTTTTAAAACTATTCAATAGAAACTAGCTCACAGAGGAAGGAGTGATGAGAATGAGAATAATGAGAGTGATGAACATCATCTCCTTCTAACACAACAATCTGATGAGAATTTTAAAATGCTGATAGTTATTTTGATAACAGTGCAATTGTAGTTGTTGATGGATGTGATGGTAGTGGAAATGCACTGAGTGGAAACTTATATTCCTTCGACTTCAATATCTTAGTCTTGGATACGTTAGCAAGGTTACACATGCAACCTAGGATGATGATCATAGTGCCAAAGTTATTAAGAGTCAATATTAATGTTGATATAAGGGTGGTAGACAAAATGAAGCTTAAGATATGTGGGAGAATTTAGTTAAGATTGATTTTGATTAAGCTTCATCATTCTCTTAGCTTTTTTATTATCTCTTATGCATCATACAATTATCCATTGTACTAGAGCTTGATGACATGTGGGTATTATTATGTTGTGCTTAACAATTCTAATTCCAATGTCCAAGTTTAACTCAATAGCGAATTGAAACATATTGATGGACATGTGGAGAAATCAATAAGGATAATTATTTAATTTGGGTATTGGAAACTATGATGTGGATCTTACAAGGATGATACAAGAAATGATATTCCCATCCGATAACACTCTTTTTTGTTATTGGCAACTAAATTCATTTTAATTAGTTGTGTGAGTTTTGATTTGATTTAGTGTTTTGCATTAAATTCTTTTTTAGAAAGAGAAATATATGTGTTTGTTTTTATCTAACAATATCAAGGTATTCAATGCTTGAAAATTTACATAAAGTCATTATAAAATCAAGTATAATAGGCGACATTTTTTTAAATAGAAAAATAAAAATATATAGAGTGAACACTCATTCACCCAATATTATGATATATATAGGTATGTAGACAATGCGTTACTAGGCCAAAGCCATCATCCCCTCTCTACACAAGGAATTTAATTTTATGTGCATTCTTAAACTAAAATTTATTGACACTTCTGAATATTATCAAAATGCCAAAAACCACATTAAGTTTCATGAATAATTTGAAGTTGATTAAATCCAAATAATACGAAGCTTTAGCAAATTCAATAGTAACTTTAGCATATTGATACTCAAGTCTAAGTCAAAAGAGAGATTATCAAATACATGTAAAACGTAACAATAAGCAATTCTAGTAATTTTCAAAATTTTAAACTTGTGACAATTTGAATTCACTATATATCTAAACATATTGAAGCTGGGAACTAATCTCCATGACCATTATGGATTCAAGTTGTTGGATTTGAAATAGTAGTAGAATAGTTCAAGGAAGAAATTGAGTCATAACCTCTACAATTAAACTCTAATCCATTAAGAGTTGAAGTTTATTCAATTTTATTATATGTACAATAATAGCAAAAGTATAGGTTTTAAATTTATACCTTAACTTACTGGGTTATTGTAGAAGATTCAAGAATCACTAAACATTTTATGGGATAGCGCTCAGCCACATTGAATTGAACATACATCCTCATTTTGGATTTGGATTGAAGGGAGCTCACAGTTCATGTCAAAATTGCACTCTATAAGAATATTATTCCAAGACTGCTTAAACCAACTTTATCCGAGCAAGTCGTTAGATAAGAATGCATCTTCATCATAACATTCAAAAGACGTTTAACATTTACCTATATCATTTGAAACTTTATATTTGAAAGGAAATAAAGAATATGGTTTGAAATTGTATCTTTCTGAAACTCTGACACTGTTGATGATTTAAACCTTTATATTTCATAAAAGTAGATACTGATGAATGTATCATGCATGAAATAGAGATTGAGTGGTCAAATTGGCGACTACTTTTTTGTCATATGTTCCTCAGGCTTAAAGAAAAAATGTTAAGAGATTGATGTGGCTAGCTAGGCTCTTATAGATTATTGAATTGTAAGAGATTATTAAATTATTTTATGTATGAAATAAATTATTTTATTATATGTTAGAAATATAAGATTCAGGCATAATGTAGGACTAATCATAATTTATGTAATTTATTATATATAATTATTAACTCCTATGTGCTTAATTGTTGATTGCATATCTGTTAACTTCATAACTCTTAACACTTCCCCAATCATTTTGCCCACTTTGTTACACTAAGTAAAAAGGTCCACAAAAGGATGGTTTAGGATGACCCCTTTGTCAATGTATGTTCCCATTAACCTCATGATCTTTGGAGAGAACTGACCTTTTGTCAATGGATGTTCCTGTTGAACATTGTAATATTCTATTTGCCATTAGTGCAATCATTTGTAGGGGGCATATTTAAAGTTTCTACAAGGATGAAAGAGAAGTGGAAGTTGCAATGCACTAAACTAATTGTTGTGCACTATAACAAGGTGCTACGATGAATATCATGTGGTCCCATAAATTCGCATAAAGTATTTTCTTGTCGACTGATATTGATGATGAAAGCATCCTTGAATAACTGGACAAGTATCTGGTGCCTAAGAGCAAATGAGAAGCTCAAGATGACTATATTATACAATTTTCCATTGCACTTGTAGTCTTTGGAGGAATCCTAACCATGTATGATGCAGCAGCATCATGGATAATTAAAGCATTATATATACCATCAGTCCATTCCTATGTGGGAACTACCTATATTAATGAACCTAGTGATGGACAATGTTTTATCATGAAGAGATTGATTGTTCTTAAATCCTGTCACTGAAATGAAAAGATTGCAATATTATTTTGGGGATGACCCTTAACATACAAAACAGAAAAAGAAAGAACATATCGATTTAACATCTATATTATTGTTCCAAATCTAGATGATGGTACTTATGGATAGGCATATTCGCATTTGCCTTCTTTGAGACACCAAATTTCCTTAAATTTCATGATTAAATTCTTCCTAGAATTCATAGAAGTACTTAGTATGGTTTAATTTTTGGATTCATATTTATAATTTTGATGTGTTTCTGTTCAAATTTCTAGAGTTGTGTTATTAGAGAAGGAAATCAATCTCTGCTGTTATTCTTTTTTCAGAGGTTTTATGATCATGGAGTCGAATCACCTGTTGCACCAGATGCACCATTAAAACCATCGATGGACATTTTCTCTTTGGGGTATGTGTGTTTACAACTTAATATAGAATCTTTATTTCCTTCCAGTTAGTTTTACCATTTCAGCTGTGTTGTCTAAATTAATTTCATTTGAGTTGTATAAATTAGCCGATCCCACCTAGTGGGATAAGGCTTGTTGTTGTTGTTGAGTTGTATAAATTAATCCTTTTAAGCATAATGTCAGTGATAAACCACAACATAGCTATCAAACTATTATTTCAGTTCCACAATTCAATAAAAATTATACCCTCCAATAAATCCCTGATATCTCAATATAGATCTTCTTTTTTCTTTCTTTCATTAGACGTGAGAATGATATTAGCATAGCTAACTGATCTTGTGATACCAGAGTACTTATCAACTTTGAAGTGCTAATTTTGGTTTGAAACCTAAAAGGTCATTTGTGAGATTACATTGTTGTGCTGAAGGTATTATATTTGCTGATGCGGATTGTTGACAGTTTGCTCATGTTGTCTCATTACTAATTTCATCCAGTTTCTAAAATGATGCGTTTTGGCTGTGCTGACTTAAAATCATTTGCACTTTATACCATTCTTTTGAACAATCCAGTTTTTGGGTTTCAGTTATATAATGGTCCTGACTGACATATTAGATCATACAGTTTGTGTTCAACGTCTTTTTGTCATACATATTAGATCCTATTAGATCAATGTCAATATATACATATGTACGAATCTGATACCCTGTGTGACTCGCACTGAGCGCCCCGTGCGCGATGCACAGTAACGAGGAATGCACAATGTTCTTCCTCGCGCCATTGCCGCCTGCATCGCCGTCGTTCGGCTGGAGTTGGAGTTTGGCTGGATTGTAATTGAAATTCGGTCACATTGCAACCGCTAGTGGCCGCGATCAGGCCGAATTTCAGTCCGATCGTGCGCGGCTGTGGTTCTGTCGCTTCCGGCGACCTGCTGCCAACGGCAAGGACACGCCGGCGATCCCGACGGGTTTAAGGATTAACTATAATGTGTTTGGCGAAACTACTGTGCATTTCTTGTTAATGTGCAATCACGACGGATGAACGACTAAGAAGAAGTCGTCGTGCACGGGCAAGCACTGATCAGCCGCGAAGGGGATCATTACTCTATATATGTATATATGTATATGTGTGTGTGTATATATATATATATATATATATATATATAATATAATATAATATAATAAAATATATCAGTCATCATCGCTCTATCCTTTTACTATACAAAAGAAAATTCAGGCAACACTTTTATATATTCTCAAAATACAAAAATTACATTAATCCATAATAATTTGAAGTTTTGAAATAAATATAACATACTCAATTTGTAAAATCATCAAAATAAATCTAAGGATATCGAAACCCAAGATGAATCTTCATGGCCATTATAATGCAAGATCTCACACTTGATACCTAGTAAAACTTTAAAACCGAAGATCAATTTTCATTACCATTACAAAAGCACATCCTTAGACTTTGTGCCTCTGCAATGAAATTATAATTAAAACTATTTAATTATGCACAACAATAGAAATTTATATTTTTAAATTTATACATTACTGTATAGTTGTTATAAAGGATTCAGTAAACGTAAAATGTTTCACGAGATGATATCAAAGTTTGAATTCAACAATCAACATCTTAAATACAACTCAATAGTAAGCATCTAACATAATACGATGCTAATAAAAATATTTTTTAATTAATATATTTTATATTAAAAAAATATTTAAACCATTTCGGCGTGACATAATATGATATCAAAACTGAATCATCCAGTCACGAACTTGTACTCTAGCACAGTTTGAAATTTTAAACTTTGGTTTAAACAATTCATATTTCAAGGATCTATCTACATGAAGTGTTCCCAGAGAAACATAGTTCAATGACTCTTTTTTTTTTTCATATATCACTTATTCTCTGCTAACTATTAACTAGCAAAATAAGATGATGAGGAAGTCAATATAATTGTCTTGTTTTGTCTTTCTTTATTTTTATTAAAATAAAAGTAATAAAACTATTCTAGTTGAGTTTCTATAAATTGATGAGTAAAGGATTTTTGTATATGTTGAAGCCAAGTTCCCGGTCTGATAGATAAGTTTGGTGTAAGTTTGATCATTTGTGGACATTAAATTAAGTGCAATGTGTGCGCGTGCGTGTGTGTCCCATAGGAGTGAGCATTCGGTCAAAGCAAAATCCGTGAACCGAATTTGCTAAAGCCGAACTATCAAATTTTTTTTGAGCAACTGAAGTGACCGGTTCTTACTGTTAAAACTGAATAAACCAAACCAGTAAACAATGGTTTAATTCAGTTATCAACCAAATTAACTGATTTTTTATATAAAATAAAAATATTAATACATTTTAATAAAAATTTAATTGGTTTAATAAAAAACTAAAACATCATAATTTTTTTTTTATTTAATTAAAAAAGGGTTTAATTGGTTTAAGTGATTTTCAATTCAAAACTGAAACCGAACCGATTTAACCAGAATAACTGATTTTTTTTTTAAACTGAACTTTCAAATAAACGGAAATAAATTTTTGAATTAGTTTGGTTTGATTGATTATTTCAGTTGAACCAAAATTTTGCTCACCCCTAATATCCCCTATTGTGCTGTAATTTCGTTTCCTGGCTAAGTGGTTGTCTTTTCCTTTCAGATGTGTTATTGCTGAACTTTTCTTGGAAGGGCAACCATTGTTTGAGTTATCCCAGCTACTTGCATACCGGCGGGGGCAATATGACCCTAGTCAGTGCCTAGAAAAGGTATATCTTTGGACATCTGTCCAATTTATTAACATTTCGCCTCATTTTATGTAATAACTTCAAGTACTATTTTCTTTTTTCTGCTTTTTTAGAAGGGAACTTGATTTGATTTCTAGCTGTAACCTTTTGCTTGGAAGTGTCCCTCATTATACTATCTATTTGTTGTAATATCTTGATTATGGTTAAATAATTTAAGATTCGTTAACTAGAACTTATCTTATGTGTAACTATTGTAGATACAAGATGAAGGTGTCCGGAAAATGATACTTCATATGATTCAGTTGGATCCAAATGCAAGGCTATCATGTCAAAGTTACTTGCAAAATTATGCGTCTTCAATTTTTCCAAGCTATTTCTCACCGTCTCTTCACAAATTCTTTTCTTATTTGGTTCCTCTTGATTCTGATGCAAGGGTGAGAATGCCTCTGCTGATTACAGTTGCAAGTTATTTTTAACCTCATCCTAGTAAAAAGCACCATTTGTTTCTTTCATAGGTTGCAGCAATTGAAAGAGCATTCCATAAGATTCATGCACAAATGATGAGTGTCAGGTCATCAGAGGATGTGATTATTGACTCATCTGCCTCTCCCAAACTTATAGATGATGAAGGGTTTCATACGGAAGGTGTGACTCAAAATATGCTTTTGGTTAGGGGGAATGCGAGAAGCAGATTAGAGAAAAATGAAATTGCAGGCCAGGTTCAGCTTGTTGGAGCTATCACTTCACTCCTGAGGGATGTAGAACAAATAAATTGTGTTACACGCACAGATGTAACACGGAGGAATGGTATAATCTTGCCTGCTAATGATTCTGGTACCGACAAGACTACATTTTCTAAGCAATCAGAGATTATGAAAGATCAGTTATCAAGTGATCCCCAGGGGCACAGGCAGAAAGATTTGCTATTTCTAAGAAACATCTTGAAAGGCGATCTGGACCCTCTGATGGATGTTTATGAAAACCAGATAGATACATACTGTATCCCATCTTTTCCCAGTGCAGTGGACAGAAAGAGTTGTGATGGCATGGTCCTGATTGCATCATTAGTATGTTCTTGCATAAGAAGTGTGAAGCAGCCACAGATGAGAAGGGCTGGTCTCATCCTCCTGAAAACTGCTTCCTTGTACACTGATGATGAAGATCGTCTGCAACATGTACTTCCATATGTTATTGTAATGCTTTCTGATCCAGCTGCTATTGTTCGCTGTGCTGCTCTTGAAACATTGTGTGACATTTTAACTCTTGTCCAAGATTTCCCTCCTAGTGATGCAATGATTTTTCCTGAGTATATTCTCCCAATGCTATCCATGCTCCCTGATGATCCAGAGGAAAGTGTTAGGATTTGTTACGCTAGTAATATTTCTACGATTGCCTTGACTGCTTATAGATTTTTGGTTCGGGCTGACAGCATAGCTGATGGAGGACCTCTTGGCAAGTCAACTCTAGGCCCCAAACAACAATCTCATGTTACAGAGTCACCAGGAAAACAAAGCCAAAAAGTTGATAGTCAGCTTATGCAATTAAGGAAATTGATAGCTGAAATTGTGCAAGAATTGGTGATGGGTCCAAAGCAAACCCCAAATGTCCGTCGAGCTCTCCTGCAGGATATTGGCCATCTATGTTACTTCTTTGGTAAGAAGCATAGTAATGATTTCTTATTGCCCATCCTCCCAGCATTTCTCAATGATCGGGATGAACAGCTCCGAGCAGCTTTCTATAGACAGATAATTTTTGTCTGCTATTTTGTTGGTCGAGTGAGTGTGGAGGAATATCTTTTACCATACATTGAGCAAGCTTTAAGTGATGAAATGGAGGCTGTAATTGTGAATGGTTTGGATTGTTTGTCTGCACTGTGCAAAAGTGGTTTTCTGCGAAAAAGGATGCTTCTTGGGTTGATTGAGAAAGCTTTTCCCCTGTTGTGTTATCCAATCAATTGGGTTAGAAGATCAGCTGTTACTTTCATTGCTGCTAGTAGCAAGAGTTTAGGATCAGTAGATTCCCATGTTTATCTTTCTCCAGTTTTACGCCCTTTTTTAGACAGGGTCCCAATTTCTTTATCTTCTGATACAGCTCTGCTTTCATGCCTGAAGCCTCCGGTCTCCAAAGTAGTATACCATCAAGTTCTGGAAAATGCAAGGAGTTCTGACATGTTGGAAAGACAGAGAAGGATATGGTATAGCTCATCAACATATTCCAATCAGTGGGAAACCATTGAACACACTAGGAAGGTTTCAGGAGACATAAAATCCAGTAAGATTTCTTCCAATAGAAAATCAAATGCACAAAGTGGAAATTATGCAACCAATATGACACTGGATGCATCTCTACCTGATGTGGAGGATGTTGCTGTGAAAACAGGGATATCTTTCCGGACTTCTGGTTCAGTGGATATACGGGATTCTGTTTATTCTGAAAAAACTCAATTTTCTTCATTCACATCTCCACAGATCACGGCAGCTAATAATTCTCTTTGTGATGGACCTACTGATGGCATACCCTTGTACTATGTTAGTCTTGATAAACTTACATCTGGTATTGGTCCTGAATCTTCATTTCAATGGAATCCTAAAGGGGTTGCTGCTTCATGCATGCCACGATTGGAACCTCTTGACAAGACATTTGGCTTATCTAATTCAGTTCCACCCAAGCTTGTTTCAAGCTCTTTTTTAAACATCAGCACCAACATCAAACAAGTCCAAAAGCAAGCTGATGTTGAATCCAGGGACTCTGAGCAATCTGCATTCCTTACCAGTAAGTTTCAGGATATCACTGTTTATGATGCTTTGAAGGGAGGCTCGTTGGATGATGCCTCACAGTCTGAATTTAGTGGATTGTCTACCTTTGCAAGAGCATCTTCAGTTCCTGATACAGGATGGAAACCACGTGGAGTTCTGGTTGCTCATCTTCAAGAGCACAGGTCTTCTGTGAATGATGTAACTGTATCAAATGACCACACCTTTTTCATAAGTGCATCAGATGATTCGACTGTTAAGATATGGGATACTAGGAAGTTGGAAAAGGATATCTCTTTCAGGTCTAGGTTAACGTATTCTCTTGATGGCTGTCGAGCTTTATGTGCAACTATGCTTCGAGGAACTGCCCAAGTGGTTGTTGGTGCAAGTGATGGAATAATTCATTTATTTTCTGTAGATTACATAAGTAGAGGGTTCAGTAATGTAATTGAAAAGTATTCTGGTATTGCTGATATCCAGAACAGAAATATTGGTGAAGGTGCAATTCTTAGCATGTTGAACTGCTCTAGTGCAGATAGTTGCATTAGTCAGACTGTTTTATTCACCACCCAGCATTGTGGAGTTCATCTCTGGGATACAAGGGCAAATTCTGATGCCTGGACATTCAAAGCTCTTCCAGATGAGGGATATGTCTCATCTCTTGTAATGGGTCAATGTGGAAACTGGTTTGTATCTGGTTCTTCTAGAGGTGTTCTGACACTCTGGGATCTTAGGTTCCTTCTGCCTGTGAATTCATGGCATTATCCCATGGTTTGCCCTGTGGAGAAACTGTGCTTACTAATTCCACCAGGGAACTCAGTGGGTGCTGTGTCAAGGCCATTAGTTTATGTTGCTTCTGGAAGTAATGAAGTCTCCCTCTGGGACGCTGAGAATGGAAGCTGTCATCAGGTACTTAAGAACACTCACTTTTCCTCTAGGGTGTATTAAAGTAAATAAGTGATGCAATTTTATGTTAGGATCTTGACCATTATGGATTCATTGCAATAGACCATAAAGTTTATGTTACATAAAAGTTTGTGTAATTTACATGGTTTACAAAATGGTCGAGTCATTTAAGCATCATGTTTTGTTTATAAGCTACTTGTTCACTTTTTCCATCTGAAGTACAGAATTCTAACATTTGATTTTTTTTTAATACTCATTTCTCCAGTCGTGCAACTATATTTATAAGCAT
The DNA here is from genome assembly GCA_037177395.1 of Alpinia galanga. Classification (NCBI taxonomy): domain Eukaryota; kingdom Viridiplantae; phylum Streptophyta; class Magnoliopsida; order Zingiberales; family Zingiberaceae; genus Alpinia; species Alpinia galanga. The sequence goes on along the minus strand of JBAMHZ010090403.1, from coordinate 3,811 downwards.
TACTACATTGTTATATGTTATGAGTATTTTCAGTAGTTTCTACTTTGTTTATAAGTCCTTGTTTATTGGGGGAAAAAAGCTGAAATGTACTAATTGCCAAATGAATTAATTTAGAATCTTCATTTGGTATACAAATCAGATTTAGTATAAGCACTAGGGTTTCTAGGATAAAGTTTATCATTTATTTGTGCCAACTCATAATAAATGATAGTTTGTTCACTTTTTTGGATTACAAAATGATGCACCCACCTACCTTTTTGAGTGCACAGGATATTAAGGTATTGTTAGAGTATTTTTTTAGGCCGAGTTTACTTGAGTTGCACAATGATTTTCTCTCATTCCAAACATAATAAAATTAGTTTGTGCACCTTCTATTGAACCTAACCTCAGACATCCACACAGTCACACACCTCTTCTTTGAATATGACAGTGAGATATGATTAGTGTATGCAAGTCACAATCCTACCTTTTACTAAACGCCTAAACCCCTATTGCCTGCACAAAATGTGCTACTCAGGTCAAACAAATTAGAGGGCGTCAGACTAAGTTGAATCTGGTCCATCTTGATAAAATGAAATAACTGTATATTTATGAGAATCTGGCAAGAGGAAGGGCTTTTCATATGAATTTTGGGGTTTTTACATTTGGAAATACAAGATATTTTCCAGATCTTGTTCATATTCCTTGTGTAAAGATTAGCTCGTTCGCACTTGCCTTTTTTTTACCTGAAAATGGTATAGAATTGCTTGTCCTTGTTTATCGTCAAGTTGCAGTATGGTGATCTTCCTGTTGTTTGCCCGAAGAAATTGTTGCATTGACGAATAATATATTTCAAACAAACTCCAGGTGTTGAGAGTAGCAAGTGCTGAGCAGGAAGGTGAAACATCCCATTTTTCACGAGTATCAGGAAGGCCTTCTAACAAGCAAAGTCCAAAATCGGATGGGACAAGAAATATCAATAGCAAATACAGGCTTGATGAGTTGAATGAACCTGCCCCTCGTCTACAGGGCATTCGGTCATTGCTTCCATTGCCTGGGGGAGACCTGTTGACTGGAGGAACAGATTTGAAAATACGTTACTGGGATCATACAAGGTTCTCATTCAAATCCAATCTTTTTTTCTTGTTCCGATGTGAAATAGATTTTTTTCAAAAAAAAAAATTGCTTATTTTTTTTCATGATTTGCAGTCCTGAGCGTAGTTACTGTGTCTGCGGTCCGTCAACAAAAGGTGTAGGAAATGATGGATACTATGATATTAGGTCTAGCTTTGGTGTGCAAGTTGTTCAGGTAATTCTCAGGTTTATGTTGTTTCTTTTTGTATCTTTCCTGGACATTTCATAAGTATTATTTGTACATCAACGTTTATGTACTTCTATATCATGCTCTCTGTTGTATTTAGACGAATAGTTAATTCTCATGAATGGTTCATTTAATTTTATTAGGTAAAAGTTTGAAATGCTTAACGTGTTAAAATTTGATTGTACCTAAATCTAATGATGGCGATGCAGTAGTTTATTATATTTTATGGTTGACTTTTGCTTCCCAATTTCTTTATTTGGACAGACCATATGTATGCATTTTGTCAATAAAAGTTGCTTTCAATCCTCAAAAATAGGATTTTCTTAAGAGTTCGAGCTCCAATTGAGCAAGCAAAGCCATGATTGCAAAATTGCTTCCTTGTAATCTAATAGGAGAAGAATAACCATATCAAGGGAGATAAACTTGGTTGGTACATGTGCTGATATGGTGAATTATTAAGATTTGTCGATCATTCTGCAAGGGGATAAAGATAGTAGATGCTAGGCTCGGTTATTAAATTTGTCTTGTGCATTACCATGTCAGAAGAATGTTAAATGTGATTATGAAGTTTCTTAGATCTGGAAACTTAAATTTTCTCCTTTTTCTCTGATGCAAAGGAACTGCCGGCGCTGATGCATGCTTTGCCTGACTGTTCAAGTAAATGAAACTACTTATTTGCTAATTCTTTTCTCAATATGCTATTGAAAAATGTCAAACAGGAGATGAGCAAGCGGCCAGCTACGTCCAAGTTGACTCAGAAGATGCTCCTTTCCACGGCGGCGACCGATTCCGCCGGGTGTCACCGTGACTCGGTGCTTTCTTTAGCCTCAGTCAAGTTGAGCCAAAGGGTTTTGATCTCAAGTAGCAGAGACGGCACGATCAAGGTATGGAAATAAGGAAAATGGAAAAGAACCAACTGCTTTGTGAAGGTCACATTGTATATATTTTTGTCTTCAATAATATTTGGAAATTCAAGTTGTACAGGGATAATTATTTAGAGAAAAAAAAAATTGCAAGGTTTTCCGCTTCCTTATTATTTTTTAGGAAGGCTGATGTATCTTCACTTGATTGGATAAATTGATAGGCTAATCATTCTCACTAATGGGATGCCACATTACTAGTAATCCATTTTTTTTCTTCTCATTGGTGGATCTCTTTACAAATTTTTTTGGTTTGGTGGTGTGCTCCAAACTTTCATCAATATAAAGGTGAGCTAAACATATTTAATTAAAGATAAATGATATGTTATTTAATTATAAATTAAAATAATTTTAATTTATAAATCTACTAAAACCAAGAAATATTGGAATAAATTTAGCAATTAACTTTTTTATATTTGTAATATAAGCTTCTGCTTCATAACTGTTAAACTTCTCAAGTATATAATATATGATTATAACTAGTAAAAGTTCGTACGTTTGTGATTATAACTCAATGGAGAAGAATAATTCGAATAAGATTTAATTATTGTTATTATTGTAACTAGTAAAAGTTCGTATATGAACTAACAACATAATGCATGGATAAATTTAGAGAAACATCAAAACACATATCTAATTATATTAGAATTCTCTTCGTTTTTTTAACATTAATATTTTATTTATTTAGAGGAAGAAAATAAACGGCGAAATTTTTTTCTTTTGTTTATTTTAAAAAAAAGAGTGACTATTTTTTATTTACTTAATAGATGAATAAATTTAAAATTTCATCTATCTACCGATAAATCTTTTTCTTTCTTTTAGTTATAATTTTTTATTATCCAAATTAAATGAAAATTCTCTCTCTTAAATTTTTTTCAATTAATAAAAATTTACTTTTATGATTTGTCACCATTGTCATCATCACTAATTACTAGCCACCATCATCATCGTTGTCGCTACTAGTTATTGTTGATCACCACCGATCACTATGTCCATCACCATCGATCGTCAATCGACGCCTCATCAAGGATGACAATAACTTTTCCAAATTGACAAGGCTACAAGTGAACAATTTTTTTAATTTTATTTAAAAAAAATTCATTGTTCAAAGATTTTTTTTCCTTTTTCTTTTCCTTTCTCTTCTTTTGCCTTCTCTTTCTTTAGGAATTTTTTTTCATTCATTTTGTGAAGTAAACGGAGGCAAAAAGAGCATCTTTTATTTTTAAAATATTCTTATTTCAATGTCATCACAAGTCATAGTCAAAAATACTATACATAATACACTTATATATAAATTTTTTTTTATCAACTTATCAATATTAATTAATCTTGATTAAAATATTTTTAAAAAAAAATCAAAATCATCATAAAAAATTAAAATCAAATTTAATGACTATTACAATAGTTACTGTAGCAACCAATTAATGATGGTGCTAGTTACTGTAGCAGCTAATTAATACTAATTAAGTAATTAACTGCTATAATACTCATCGCATCTCGCCTCTCCAACGACCACCTGTCTAAAAGTTACTAAGCTGATTGATCCCCCAACACTTCACATCCTCGTCGTAACCTCTCAAGCACACTGATG
>JBAMHZ010090191.1:0-16690 GCA_037177395.1 Alpinia galanga | reverse complement strand
GGCTACTAATGTATCTTAATGCTCCTAAAGCTGCTGCATAATAAATGGGATTACAATAATGATTAAACCATAATTTTTCATTTTTTTATAGCAAAAATCACAATTATTTTACTCCCTGATTTTGTTACAATATTGTCACAAATAATGTATAAAAAGGTCAATTGCTGAGCCATTCATCAACATACAACATCATTCCAATAAAAATTCTAATTTATTCATGTGTTTTCTCCTTAAGATGTGATTATCGTATAACTTATTCAGATACCTTAAAAAACCCAACAACAACTGAAACTCTAGCAGCATCAGATGCAGCTGAAAATCCAGCACTCTGCACAGGAGAAAAAGGACATTAAAAAACAAAAGAAATTAAATTGCCCTATTCCTTGAACATACAGAAATTCATCTCATGTATAATACCTGAAGAATTGAAGTAGCATAGTATAAGACACTTGGCTGTCCTGTTATCTGAGGAGATAAGAATTCAGTTTTCACCAATAGCAGTTTCTCAATTTATGGATCATAGCAAATTCACAATTAGTCAAACACCTGCTGGAAGAGTACCAACCCCCCTCCAATTATAAAGGCCTTCAAACTAGCTCCCTGAAAGACCTCCAAGAAACTACCTTCAGATTCTTCCTTAGCATAGGCAGCCTTCAGAGAAGTCAATGTTTCTTCTATTTCCTTGTCAATTTTTTTGTCAGTAACTGAACGACCTCGAAGCTTTGTCAATGCATTAATAGCCTTTTCTTTATAATCCTCCAAAGAACCTTGCCCTTGAACTCCCCTTAGAAGTAACCATCTTGGAGATGGTGGTAGAGTCCACATGCCCAAAGCCATTACAAGCGCAATTGGTGCACTTACACCATACATATAACGCCAGCCTCCAACAGCAGAAATCTGAAGACTACCCACAAGATAGCCCAACTGCATCAAAAATCGAAAAATACCTTTGCGAGTTAGAAAATTTCACTTCCATAGGAGAGGTACCTCAGATACCCAAATAAAAAGAAAACCCACCAATATCCCAAGAACAATGAAAAGTTCCTTCAGTGATATTAGTGTTCCACGTATTTGTGATGGTGAAGTCTCTGCAATATAAAGAGGAGCTCCGTGCATGGCCTACGAAAGAAGATGCACAAAATTGAATGCATTTTTACTGAGAACAGTGTGCTTGTACTGAGAAGATGCACAAAATTGAATGCATTTTACCGAGAAGATGCACAAAATTGAATACATTTTACTGCAAGGAAACAATCTTTATATGAAAATGTTTTTTTTCTCTATTTTGAAGCTTCCATGTTTTTCCATTATCAGCATGTCCTATTCACGCTTCACATTCAGCCTCATCTTTCTCTTCTCATTATTTCCAAGGATGAAAGCACCAATAAATGCCATATGTTATGAAGAGGGCTATGTTGGTAAGGGTACTATAAATGATAATGGAGAAGGAAAATCAGCTTAGGTGTCTAGTTCGTAAAGAGAGAGAAAGAGAAAGATTTGGACTCTTCTTTGTCAATTATTAAATTTGCTTATATGAATTATACAAAATCAATCAACTTATTGATGCTCATTTGAAGTTGTTTATTAATACCTATCTCATAAGTTTATTGCCTACCTCTTCTCACATGAGTTTGCTAATAGTTTTTTAGAGAGCATCCAGAGATTAATACAAGTATTAGGAGAAAAATTGCATTAGAATTGTAAAATGCACGCTAATGACACCTTCAACTAAACGAGTATAAAAACAGAGATCATGTTCTTACACACATATGCCTTGAATGTTTTTCTAAGATATCATTCAAGAAACTTCATACCTGTTTAACATTTATCATCTTGGCCGGCTAACTGAGTTAAACATTAGTCCTATTTTGAACATAGAGGATTTGCTATCTTACTAAGGAACATTTGGACTTCTGTCTTTGTTTATTGACTGACTTCCACAGGCCATGCTCCTTAAATTTTGATATTTGCACTCCCCTTTACAACACAATCAACCTATGAAATCGTGGACATAATTGACATACAAAGTATATTAGCACCACAAAGGCCCACAAAATTATCCGACCAACAGGACGGACATCCCATATAATGATAAAGCATTTATCATAAACGATAGCTTCAACAAATGGCCCCAAGCAAGTTTATATAGTTTAAAAGGAAGTGCCATAATCAACTTCCTCAAGGACTTCCTGGATTAACCACTCCACACACACAATGATGGAAATACAGATCATGATTTCTAGTCTCCTCACACAAGGGAGTCAAGTTCTTATAGATAGAAGAGAATGATGCAGTAAAAAAAATGTTATAACCTTGTGGATTTTTTTTTATAAAAATTAATCGTTCCAAAAACAAACTGGTACATGGTTCAAATATGAAACAATTACCCCAGTTTTTTGCCACCTACCAATCCTATGCCAGTACCATAGATGAATCGACCAATGATAAGAGCAACAAGATCAGGAGCAAATCCCGTGATCAACCCACCAACAGCATAGAGCGCAGCAGCTACAATCAATTCTCTTCTTCTTCCTACACCAATACAGTTGTCATAAAATATGCGCAACAAAAAAATTTCATACTAGATGATGTTGGAACAAAGAATAAGCTTAAAAATTCACCAAGAAAATCAGTAGTGGGGTATGCTATGAGTGATCCTGCAAGAGCTCCGTAAAGTGAACCGCTCACCTGAATAAACCCATTATGAAGAAAACTCCATTTAGTTATTCTAGCACAGAAGTTTTAAGTAAGAAACCATGAATCTATATGAATTGTAACAAAATCGAATTGAGAAGTACCACAAGCCCAAGCTGCACCGCTGAGAGGCTGAACCAAGTGGTACCACTGAGTTCGGCGGACTGCAAAGAAACAATAATGACTTCTAAACAGGACCTTTACCATTTTAACTTTGAATCTAGAAGGAAGGATAACGATAATATAATTTTCTTACTTGGAGAGAAATGGAAGCTCCGGACGTGGCTCCAATGTCATAACCAAAGAGAAGGCCCCCCAACGCGGGGAACAAGAACCTAAATTTCGAGACTTGGCCATCAAAATCACCCCTCACAATGCAAAATATCGAAGTAACAAGCGCGATGCTACTTCACTTACGGAGGAACAACAGATGACCAGGAAAAATCGCTGTCTTCCGCATTGTCCGCATCCTCCGATGGAGACAGGGAGGAGTAATCCGCATGTTGCGCTTGCAATCGAAGCTTCTCTTTCAAAATGAAAGATTTAAGAAACCGGAAGCATGCAAAAAGCAGACACCAAAAGAGAAAGGGATTGGATGGGACCGTACCCTGAGATTGCGCGAGGCGACGGACGGGAGGAAGAAACGGCGAGAAGAGCGCAGGCGCGTGTCGCTCTTCCCCTTGATTGTTCCGAAGTGGCCCAAAGAGTAGGAAGGAAACCGGGACAGAGGCGGAGGAGCGGACGCGGCGGTGGCGCGCACTGTGGCGGAAGGGGCCGAAATGGTCGCCATTAGCGTGCAAAGACGCTGCTTTGGCCGAGGAACAGTGGCAGAACACAGATAACAGCATTTTTAAAGCGCAAATATCACCCGGATCATACCTTCCTTTCTATTAGAAGCAGGCAGCTCGTGGGACCCGATTGTTCGAAACCTTACGAATAGAATAAGGGTAAACATGAAAGTAGGTGCCCACTAGTCTTGATTAGCCATAGGAATCAAATCAAAGTCATTTATTTATTTTGCCCCGAATCTTTCATTTCCATTAAACCACTTAATTAATAGAATAAGATAAATCCACTAAGGTTAGAAGCCAGGGCTGTCTGGGTGGTGTAGTTGGTCATCACGCTAGTCTCACACACTAGAGGTCCCCGGTTCGAACCCGGGCTCAGACATTAGCTACTATTTTGTTATTTTTAGGTGACGTTCTCTAATCTGTTTAAAAGCTTATGAATTTAAGAGATGAAAAATAAAAAAAATGGTTCACTTTTTCAGACTTTGACAAAATTGGAATATGAATTTTTTTAACAGAATTTTACGATTGAATTATTAATGACAAGGTGTTGTGGGCTATTTATTTATAATTTTTAGGTTACATTCTCTAATCTGTTTAAAAGCTTATGAATTGAAGAGATGAAAAATAAAAAAGTCTGGTTAAGAGTCGCTCGAACCACATCGCCTCCTCAAGCGAATCCGCATGAGATCCTTGGTTTTCCTCCTTCTCAGGAGTTAATTTACTATTTTACATGGATTTCCATAAACTTCAAACTGTTTTCCACAAGTTCTAAAAATCGTGTAGAAGTATTACAAGTCTGCAACTTTCTCTATTGCATTGTTTGATCATAAGTGATGTGATTACAATCTTTGCCCGAATATCTTGAATCTTCACTACCATACGGAATCGAGAGAGTTCAGGCTGTTAATGCGCGGACACTTCTTTTGGTGCCTTTTCTGCATTCAAAATCGCAAAGAGTAAACTGAATAATTAAGACTATAAAAAATATTGAGCACGAGCGATTAACTGATAATTCAAGGAGTTCAAGATAGTTTAGTAATACAGAATCTTAAGTGATGATACCAGTGCTTACGTTAAGAACCAATGAAGTGCTTGAACATAATAATCAGGATTTCATATTAAAAAAAAACATCAATACAAAAAGACTTCAAGCTGTCCTTTTAGTATAGATCGATGCAACTCGTTTTACATGTGCAGTTATGCCCGTAAGATCCTCATGTGAAGTTCTTAGATGCATATTCTATCTTCCTCCTGTCTTAATGTTTAAGATGACTTACAAGTGCATTCTGATATACCTAGGAAGCAGTAATCATTCAAGCAATAGCAACTTAGGAAGATATCATAAGAAGGCCAAAATCAAATACCTTCTATCCCTCTTAACTCTGCTTCCCCTCACCAATAGTATCAGCTTGCTGATCTTCCGTGTTTGGAATACTTTTCTCTCTCCAAATTGCTTGAACTTCATCTGTACGGAACCTCTGGGTGAATGTCGATTCATCTAATGGGGTGGTCATACCATGTGAGAAGGCAAGAAGACCAGTGTATGCTATCATTGCCCCATTGTCAATACAATATCTATCATCGGTTGCAAATAGCTTGCCTCCTCTTTCAGAACACATTATCCTCATCATCTCTTGCAATCTTTCATTGCATCCTACACCGCCAACAATTAAAACATCCTTCTTATCACAGTGTGCCATTGCACGTTCAGTGATCTCAACAAGCATGGCAAAAACTGTTTCCTGGCCACACAGTCATTTCATTACAGTTAGCAAGAAACAGACCTAAGTCAAAATGGTTAAGTGTTTCAACTATCTTAATTCTGTTACTCTTCGCCTTTTCTGGTTTTCCGTACAAAATGACTACATTGTCAATTGAATAACATTCCAATGGGAGATGCAAGTAGAAAGACACATTACCTGCAAAGAGTAGCAGAGATCCGCAGGTGTGCATTCATTGTTTTTAAGCAGCTCAGCAGCAGTAGCTTCTATATAGCTCAATATACCACTGAATGAAACATCCATACCCTTAACAACATAAGGAAGATCAATGAACTTCTCTCCGTTCTTTGCAAGCTGAATTTGAGAATCATGAGAATCAAATGAGTTAAAGAAAATATGGTTATAATGAAGAACGAAACAACAATTTTAAGATTATAATGAAATACTACTAGAATTTAATCAAATGATCTTACTACAAAATTCATTTACTATTCGTGTGATTTCAGATCTAGCAATGGTAAAACATATGATTGTCACAAGTACTGAAGAATATTTGAATAGGAAAGAAGATCGTAGACCATCATGTGCAAGGGAGTCAAATACAATGATGCCTCCAAATTAACAAATAAACTGCAAACTCATCGTGCTACAAAAAATGTTGCTTTCAGATACTATTGTCAGAATAATAAAAATCACCAATGGCACTCACTCAAAAAAAGTTCACATTTTCAAAAGAAAAACTTATGTGGAATTGCTTGGATTTATCTTCATTGTATTTGAAGCTTCATGAATCAACTAAGGTAAAGTGCAAGAATTTAAAAATGTTCTAGTTTTCAAGTACTAGAAGAATTAAAAGTTCTAACAAAATGAGATATTGTTCATCAATCGTACTCACTTTCTATATGAAACAACCAGGACATGTTACTAAATCTTATCAGCTCATTCCAGTAAGCATTATGAAAGCTCACGAGCTGCTAGGTGTGATTTGATCTTAGAAAAAAAGACCGAGGTGTCGAGCTACAAATCAGTAGACAAGAGAGAATTTGATTCCTTACTGTGAGTTGCTGGTATTTTGAATTCTATTAATACTGTCAAAATGTTTTATTTAGAGCTTCAGCATTTGTAAATAACTAAATAATCTTCAAAATAACATTTTTTTAGAAGATGAGTGACGCGGACCTGCTCGATGTTGTACCCAGGGCTGGGATCATTGGACAGGGTAAGAACCCTAGCGAAGCGATCCAGGCAGTTACCCACAGCGATGTCAATAGTCTCCCCGAAAATTCGGTACTTGCCCTCGCTGTACGCTATGACCTGAGTGTTCCCTCCACTGACGTAGAGCACGACGGGGTCCTCGGCCCCCGTGACCACCCGGCCCATCTCGATGTGGGCGACGCAATGGTTGACAGCAACGATGGGCTTGCCCCAGAGCTGGGAGAGGGCGCGGACGGCGACGGCGCAGACCTGGAGAGGCGCGCCCATGCCGGGGCCCTTGGTGTAGCAGAGACAGTCGATGTCGGCGGGCGTCAGGCCGGCATCAGAGAGGGCGGTGCTGAGGAGTGGCAGCAAGTGGCCGAGGTGGTGGTGGGCCGTCTCCCGAGGGAGGAAACCGTGGCCCGGCGGCGTGATGTAGGTGTGGCGGGGGTTGGAGAGGATGCTTCCGTCGAGGGCGACGATGCCCACGCCTATCTTGTTGGCCGACCCCTCGAACCCCACGGCAATCAGCGTCCTCTCTCTATTCTCCATGATCGATCGCTTTCTTCTCCTCTTCCCGGAAAGATTTGACGAAGTGCAGACGAGGGTTTGGGACGCCGCCTAGGGTTCCAAGTTGCGCCTTTTATAGCGGCGGAACCACAATAGGCCGGGTAAGTAACGGTAAAAACCGGACAAATTTTAATCCCTTTCAATTTTTATTTTTATTTTTAAAAAATAAATTATTTTTAACTTTTTCCTGAAAAGATTGAACATCATTTAAATAAAAAAAAACCAGAATTTATTTCTTACTCAACTTAGACTCTCATCATGTAATTGTGGTGAGAATAAAACATTTCATAGTATTATATTTTTCAAGAAGGAATTTGAATTATTATCATTTCTTTTGTTATATTAATTTATTTTCTTTTCAAAATGTTCTTTACAAATTTTAAAACTTGTATCAATTTATTTTTATAGAGCAATATTACATTACACAACTCATCACCTATAAATACATCTATTATCCACTGTCCAATTATTTAAGCACTATGACTCAATCTTTGAATCCAATAACTTGAGATCGAACAGTAAATAATAAAAATGCTCACAAATACTAACAGATGAACTGTACAATATTTCTAGGCTTTTATATATCAAAAAGTAACAATGGCATATCAAATTAACACCTCCATTTAATTGGATTTCCAATTAAATATTTGGATGGAGACATGTTCTTGCATTAACACATCTCTTTGGGATTTTAGGAGTGCACATACGAAACAACCATCTCTATCGAAACATTTGGACACTAACCAACATGTAGAATTTGTGGCAAAACATCCTGCCTAAATCGAAGTTCTAACAAAAGATCAAAAGGCACTTTTTTTACCTGTGAAAGATTCTATTCAATCGAAACATCAACCGATTGCACAGACACACAACTAGTCCTCATTGCTCGGGACTCGGCAATGGCGGCAGCGCTTTGAAAGGGTTCATTATTACACCGTCGATTAGCCCATATTCTTTAGCCTCTTTTGCGCTCATGAAGTAGTCCCGATCGGTGTCTTGGTAGATCTTCTCTAGGTTTTGACCGGTATGAGATGCGAGGTATCCACTCAAATTGGCTTTGTGATGAAGCATTTCGTTTGTCTGCGAGTAGATAAAAGATCGAAAAATGTTCAAGGTCCGATCATAACATATCTTATGTTTCAGCAATTTATGGAGAAAACGAAAAGAAATGTGTTTCACATATTGAACAAGGCAATTATTATGAACCATAAATGCACAAATCAACTGATCAGAGAGAGCCAGCTATATAAATCTTGTTTCTCCATTGCACTCGATACAAGACTATATCACTACTAGCATACCACTTCAATCTTATTATGTTAACCAAAATTTTCTTCGACGAACCTCTATTGTTTACCCCTTCGACTATAACTGGCTCAATTTGTCTAACTATCAAATTTATTAATCGAACATGTCCATACTAATTTAGCGGACCGTCTCTCTTATCATCTATTATTTCAGTTCTCCTAAATCTATAAGATAGTAGCATTTGCATTATCCATTCTAATAATCTCACACATCCATCTCAGTATTCTCAGCTTTACAAGGCTAACTTTTTTAATTTGTTTTTCCTAATTCGTCAACACTATGATTATTATAACATAAGCACAACGATCACATAGAGGTTTACTGGCCTAGTTTTGCAGAAAGCTGCATAACATCATAAACTCAAGCTTTACCTGGACTTCGATATCCGTTTGTGAACCTTGAGCTCCTCCAAGTGGTTGATGGATCATTATCCTGGCACTTGGCAAGCTGTATCTTTTTCCTGTGTTTGGTTCATCATCAGAGACGAGAATGTTTTTGAAAAATCACAAAAAAAAAAAAATGACTAAGCATCACAGAAGTCCAAAGTTTTACCCTTTGTTCCTGCACTCAGGAGGAAAGCGCCCATGCTGTTGGTAGGAAAGAAAACACAAATCATGAAAATTAGTATGCAATGAAAAAGCCAAAGACCAATCAAGAAAATAGTGATTGTGTGCAAGAGAAGATCAATTGGAAACATAGCTATCAGATATCAATAATTTAACTTGTAAATGAACCATAAAATGAACAGTTTGTGGAAATTGTTCATTGTCTTTATAGTGGAAAATGTCCTTATAGGAATTGAAAGATGGAGATGAACAACTGAGAACTCCAAGATTAATCTCTTATTACAAAAAATCACTCACATCAGTTTTATCTGATTAGAACTTATAGTCCTTGATGCCTTGTGGAACTAATAGAGACTATTGAAACATTCGAAGCAGTTCATACTTATTGAGACCATTGATTACATAAAGAATCTTACATTCAAAGCAGTTCATGCATTTTCTGAAATGCAGCAGGCAACAGAATATTGTTTGGTAATGAACATCTATATGAATTGTGGCATTCAAAAATTAAAAGTCATCTGATAGTGAAATAAATTAAAGATTAATACAGCTAAACCTTTTTTTTTCTTTTCAAAATAGGTTAATATCCAAAATTAGCTACAGATATTACCTTGCTGCCAAACCAACACAAACAGTCGAAACATCTGGCCTTACGTGCTTCATAGTGTCAAATATTGCCATCCCTGATGAAATGCTACCAACTCAACTACCTTGCAATGACATAGTGCTGGCAGAAGTGTAAATAAAAGTAGCAACACATAGCAAAAAAGAGGAAATATTACCTGCCGTAACAGATCCTCCTGGAGAGTTTATATACATGACAATATCCTACAAAACATAACAACATTTTAGATAAGGCTTCCATAAAAGCTAGATGATTTTAGATTGTCAACCCAATGGTGAAAGGAAGATCTTTAAAATGATGATTGAACAGTCACAGACTATTCACTATAAAATGAACAAAGCTTGTAAGCAAGTTTGCTATACTCGTTACCTATGCAGATGCAGATGAGGGTCTATGATTAATATATCATAGTGTTATTCCTTCCAAATAATGTGAAAAATTGATATTAGTTGTGTTGTAATACATCATTAACAAATCCTTAGTGACACATGTTTTTAAGATAATCTGTGAGAGAGTGGTTATATAAGTTCCCACACTTGTAACATTCTAGCAAAATTTTGAAGAAAAAAAAAAGTCTCATTAGATTTTCACTTTTCATTTATTTCTTATATCACCTATCTCTTACACAAAGGAGTAAGAACTATTTTTCTCTCTCTGTTGGATCTCTATCTTTAGAAATTCTGTGTTGGAACTCTCCAGTATCCACCATTGTATCTCTCATCAAACAAATTCTGACATGTTTCACTATGCAACCTATGCACCGTGACTGTACAAGTTCTTACCTTAATAACCAAGTTTCATTTTATTTATCATATTTGAAAAGTAGACTAATAGCTTGCTATGAGATTTTGCATTTTGTTAATCTTCCATCATTTTAATCTGGGTTTGGGCGGGCATCGACAATGATAATGATTGAAGTTAAAGAAGGGAAATTAAAACCGAATCATAGACATTTACACATAGTACAAAAGTAAGATAAGAACATGCCATATTAACCTTAAAAGGTGGCATAGAACTTTCATATCTACTACACCAGCTATATTAGTTGAGCTAAAATACAATGAGCAATTTAAATGAGATTGCTTACTAAAGGATATGAACCAAACAAAATGAATATACTTTGATTGATAAGAAACAAGGAATGGCACTGAGCTGGGAAAAAAAATACTGCAAAAACTAATCAGAGACCTTTGTCGGATCCACAGAATCAAGGTACAGAAGCTGAGCAACAAGAAGACCGGCCATGTCGTCGTCCACTTGTCCGCCACATCTAACAATTCTCTACAAGCATTTTTTTTTTCTTATTGATTTCATATCCCTAGATAAAAGCGAAGCAAGCATATTCAAAACTAATAGCATAAATTCATACATGTTGAAATAGTTGGCTGACGACGCTCTGGAACTTCTCCTGCACCACCGGCGGCGGCCCTTGCCCTCCCTGCACCTCCGCGAGGAAGTAAGGTGTCAACGGCATCACCAGATCATCCCTTTCAATCGAGTTCAGATCGACATCAGAAGAGGAAAAAGAAACGTCTTTCAAAACATAGAACAACTTTAAGAGAAAAAAAATGACCTAATTGACCAAATCCCTTTTCTGGGAGCGGGAGCGCAGGATCCAGCCTTGGGAGGGTTCCATCTGCAGGAAATTGCCCTGTGCTTCCTGTAAGAGAAAAAAAAAACAGAAATTTTGAAGACCTCGACCTACGCAACTGGCGAAGGACAGGGTTGAGCGAAAGGAAGCTTGAGAATACCTGGAAGAGACGGGAAGGCGAGGCGAACGGATGACAGAGACGTTGAAAGAGACGCGAGGAACTCGAGAAGAGCCGTTCCTGGCCAACGCTTGGAGAGGGTAGACGGCCGGGGAAGACGCCGCCGCCGCTGCTGTCGCCATTGTTACTCTCTCTCTCTCCTCGATTAATCGCTTTATCTGATCGAGTTATCTTCGATTCGAAGATAACCGCAGTTAATTTCTCCACAGAAACCGAATCTAATCGCTGATTCGATGATGGAACCAGAAACTCAACTGATCGAATCGCTTTCGAATCTGGAAATCAACTCCGACGGCCCACGAGGCAGCTGCAAAGCCGCTG
Source organism: Alpinia galanga (assembly GCA_037177395.1). Taxonomy (NCBI): domain Eukaryota; kingdom Viridiplantae; phylum Streptophyta; class Magnoliopsida; order Zingiberales; family Zingiberaceae; genus Alpinia; species Alpinia galanga. The sequence continues at coordinate 5,131 of JBAMHZ010090191.1, read as the reverse complement.
GGTATCGACTGAGGCACAGTTTAACAATAAATCGCTAAATTTGAAGGTGCTTGTTTAATTTATCTAAGTAATTAGTAGAGATTTATTAGGCTTTAATTTTTTTGATTCAATCGTTGAAGGGGTATCTCTGAAGTACAATGGAGCAGGATGCTCTTAAGGACCATTAGATAGGGTTGATCATCCTTAGGATGTGTTTGGTTTGAGATAATTATTGATAACCTTAGTTATCCATTTAAAATTATCAATAAAAACCTCGTTTAGTTCGGAAATTGAGCGATTATCAAGTAATGAAGGATGCCTGACACGTCATACCACGTCAGCAAAATGGTTATACATAGGGGAATAGAAAAACCTTTAAGAAGTTTGATTTTTATTGATTACCGGAGTTATGCAATTTTTTTCCCAAAATTATCCTTTGATTTTTTACTATTTGAGATAAAAATACTCTTATCAAGTCAGCCCCCGCCCGCTGCCCGTCGTCGCCCGCCGTCCCCTCGCCGGCCACTGCTGCCACTGGCCAACCACCGAACGCTGTCGGCCACTGGACGCTGTCAGGCACCTGCCGTCGGCTATCGTCGATCACCAATTATCGATCGCTGGTCACCGCCGATCGCCGATAACAACAATAATGTTTCAGAGTAAATGAAATCTTACAATTAAATCAAGGGTAATATAGTAAAATATTACACTATGTTATACTTTAAAACCTCTAAACAAATGAATTACTTAGTATTGAACAAAAATGTTTCATTCTCTATAATCTTAGTTATGCAATTACCTAGTAATCACACGATCAAAGTTATACATGACTATCCTGAACCAAACGCACCTTTAAAAATCAACTTAAATTATCTAGCTAGATTATAAATTTAATTACCTAAATTACCACATATTTAATTTATTATATTTTATATAATATCTTAGAAATTAATTAATTTTAAAAGTACATAAATAATTTGTTAAATTTTTATAAATCGTCACCTTTTAGTTACCGGTCCGGTTCAGTAGAAATCGTCGCGTCGTATCCCCCTCGTCAAATTTCTCGGGCATTCGCGTCGCTGTGCCAGCTCGCGGACGAACTCAGGCCCCGTCCAATTGGGTTCTGGTTGGTGATGGCGTCTAGGGTTTTGTCAGGGGTTGCTCGACGCACCGTCGCGCGCCGGCTGATTCAGCTCTCCTCCCGCCCGGAGGCGATCGGAAACCCCTTCGGCAGCTTCCCTTGTGCAAAGGAATCGGCTCTGGGATCATCGTTCAAGGCGAGTTTCTGTTTGTTTTCTACTTGGGCCTTATTCATCGCACTTGATCTTGCCTTTTTTTTTCTTTCTGTTTTTCCGTGTGCGTTATTTTTTTTTTGTGACAAAAAAGTTATTCATTGAGATTCCGGGGCTTAATCGATGGATTGGTTCGACTTCGTCTCATTCTCGCTCCGTGGCTCCTCTTTACTGAGGTCTCCTTTTTCTAGTGAATTTATTGCCCTTTGGTTTGCACTCCTATCTATTAAACCAACACGATGTCGGTTGTTTCTTACGGAACAGTTCGTTTGGAATGATAATTTGGAGAAGAAATCATTCCTTTCCCCAAGTTTTGGGCATATTTTTTGAGTGTTCCGGCTTGCCCGTTGTCATTGTCTTTTGACTATATAAAATATCGTTGAGAACTTCGATTCCTGCTGATGCATGATCAATTTTCGGTTGAAATTTGAAGATACTGGCTCTTACTCTTATTATAAAGACTGAATCACACAATAAATTTGGCATTACGGAAGCTAAATGTGCTATCTAATTACATGTGTTAATGTATGGTCAATGAGTTAGACTTGTTTGAGGTACTACGATGACTTTTTTCTGCTTCTGTCTCGGTGAGAGCATGGCTTACAAAACGCATGCAACAAGTATGAATACACACTCTGCATGCGTGGATACGTGTGGTCAGTACTAAAATAGTAGAAATTATTTATATTGATATCTAAAGTTTTTGTCACTGTTAAAACAAGTGTGAATATTTCCGGTTCAATTGACTAAATAGGTTAACTTAGGGATTTAAATTAATATGGTTTTTAAGGTTTAAATGAATGAAATAAGGTCTTTTAATTTGATTTTTTAAACAATCGATGAGAGAAAGCAAAAACTCTATTTTTTTTATCAACTAATCCTTCCCTGGGACCCCGCATGGCAAGAGCTTCGTGCACCGAGCTGCCCTTTTTAACTAATTATTCAAATGAAGTTTTGAAAGTGACATTGAAGATCTGGACTTAGGAACTAGTTTACATAATAAATTAATTAACTCTGATGAACATTTTTTGAGTATGAGATAACCAATCTATCCAATTTTCTCAATACTGACCATATCTGCAATTGAACCCTGAATAATTGGAAAGGTCGTGGACACAACATCAATACATTTAATTTAAAAAATTTATGGTAACTTAGTTTGTCTTTGTAGTTCCTTGACAATTATGCAACCCACACTTCTGTGACTATGTTTCAATAATTTCTTACTGACCAATGCTTGCTTGATGGCATATACAGAAAATATTTTCATCTAAACCATCATGCATTTTCTGCTTCCAGTGCAACGTATTCAACTATTGAAGTCACAGTAAAATATTAGATTAAGGCACTTAATTAGTTTTACAGTTTTTTTTTTCTTCCTCATTTTGCAGGATATCCTAAACGCTGAAGGTTAGCTAATTTTGAAGGCTCTTATGTTCCATTGTCAATCATAAATCTTGTTCTCAAGTAATTGAAAGTTATCAGCATGATATTTTCCTGTATATTCTCCCACCTTTTCTTTTATTTCTTTGCATACAGTAATGTGCATATATAAAAATAATTCAATCGTTGCCATAATTTTTATTCATTTTCATATAATTTGTATAATATATAATGCAAATGCAAGATATGTTGCTCCAAATGTTTATGAGTATTTAGCATAGGTATGAAACTAGGTGTGGGGCTGACCAAAATATCGATTAAATCGAATTAATCAACCGAACCGACCAAAATCAAAAGTTCGATTCGGTTAATTTGGAAATTCTATTTTTTTTTTAAATATCGGTTTATTTGATTAGTTAGGTTCGGTTTTGAATTTCTGATTTAAAAATTCTGTTTAATCAAGTAAATTAAACTGGAGGTCATTAGTCGATTGTTATATTTTAGTAGTCAACTAATGACCTCTAGTCGACTGCTAAAACATAAGAGTCGACAAATGACTCTAGACCGTGATGTCATCAGTCGATTGCTAAGTTGACTTTCAGTTGACTATTAAAATATAGCAGTCAACTGATGATGAAAAACTTGATTATTTTGATTTTCAACTGAATTAATTGATTTTCTATCGGTTTGGTTTGTTTGGTTTTTGTTGAAAAATTCAGTTGGTTTGGTTAGTTAAAAAAAAGTTTAGTTTGTTCGGTTTTGATTTAATCGGTCCAATGAGTTCATTTGTTAATCAATTGCTCACCCCTAACTAGGTGCCTAACTCCACATTTTCTGAAAAGAAAATTATTAAACATAATCAATGGGGCTTTGATGTCCCGTCTAGAGTTTGAGAGTCTGATACAAGTATGATGCATCAAATGAAGAGGCTTAGCAACGCAAAATAAAAACAAGATATGTGCATGCAAAAATGCTTTTACAAATCCTCAAATGAGCAGCCAGCATAAATGTGCCGACATTGGCATATCCAATTGTTCATCATAATCAAGTTTCAAGGATACAATGCGGCATAATGAATCGTCTTAAGTGTACTTCTGATATCTTACTTTTATTTTTTTTGGACAACACATGTTTAATTTGTTAGAATTAATCATAATTTAGAACATTAGTGTAAATTAGATACTTCACTAGCAATTTAGCTGTTGATAAAAATGATCATCTGCTCAAATTTAAAATGACGTTAAAGAAAAGGGTCATTGGTCCAAATAATGCTAGCATTAATACACTTTTACTTCAAAAATTAGTTGCCTGAATCACTGATTGGTACTTGAAAGGCGCTTGTGCTTGAAACCTTGATTCAAGTCTTTTATGCATATGTTGTGGGATTTAACTAGAGAAAAATTTACCCCGTAACTAAACATGGAAGATTAGGTTGTGAATTAAGAACATCCATTGCACCATGTCAATCATTTATTTTTAGGATATCAGGTTTGTTTCTTCTAGCTTATCATCTAAATGCACATTTGTTTTTTCATCAGGGTTTTCTTAAGGTTTCTAAAACTAGCATTCATCATTATACATGGAATTATGTTGTCAGGAATCCTACTATCAATGGCATAATGAGCTGTCTTCAGAAGATTATTTACTTGACAAACCTTTATTTACAACTTGGCTAGTTTTCGGCTGGCTTGACTTGCAAAGAATTTCTCTTTATATGGTGGAATACTATCATATGCCTGGGTTTCCTTCCCTTCCGTGCTCTTTTTGCCCCTCCGTTTTTTTAACTTGTATATTTGTTCTCAAGAGTTTGAGAGTAGATTACGAGTTAACACAAGTTTTCGACATTACTTCCAGAAAAAATTGCCAAATTCTCCAGATGGCAATTGGTCAACAAACACCCTGCAGGTCAACCTAGTATTTACAAAAGAAGGCCTGGCATATTTCCATGTTTAGCAAGAACATGTGCATCAAATTATTCCACATCAGAACAAAAGAGAAGTGAGGTTTGAATTGAAGTTGCATTATTGATATTTTAATTTTAATGTTAATTTCGCTTCCATGCATTGATTCTATGCTATTTTATTTAGTTTCAGCTCTGAGTTACCATTTGAGAAAGTCATTGTCTGATTGATATGATCGAGAAAAGAAGGATTTGCATATGATTATATTGACTTGAAAAAATTTATGATAATCCTATGAACTTTTCATGTTGTTTTATAAAGAAATATCTAACAATAATATTTGTGCAATAAATTGCATAATGTAGTCACCACTAATTGGGCTACTGGGAGTGTGATAAATTAATTTTGTTATTATTATAGGTTTACATTAAAGCTAAGCTCTAAGTTTACATTTGTCATTATTAGTACTAGATGAATTCACTAATTGTTTTCAACATAAATCTCTTTAGTGTATAGCATTTTCAAAGTAAGCTTTAAGTTTACTGTATGTTATTCACAAAATAAAATAGTGTTTAT